>PVKC010014792.1:0-21909 GCA_004027635.1 Crocidura indochinensis | reverse complement strand
GGCCGGGCGGTGGCGCTGGAGGTAAGGTGCCTGCCTTGCCTTGTGCTAACCTAGGACAGACTGCGGTTCGATCCCCCGGTTCCCCATATGGTCCCCCGTGTCTGCCAGGAGCGACTTCTGAGCGAATAGCCAGGAGTAACCCCTGAGCGACATCGGGTGTGGCCCAAAAACCAAAAAAAAAAAAAAAAAAAAAAAAAAAGGTAGAAATAGCTTTTTTAGGAGGAGGGTGAAGGGTTATTTTGGTTTCAACCTCACCTTTTCCTAGCTTTTTATATTTGTTTTGGGGTCACATCCCCAAATACTCATGGATCCCTTCTGTGCAGTACTGAGGGTGGGGAAGGGTTATGTGGTTCTGGAGATCAAACCTGGGTCTGCAGCAAGCCAGTGTTTGTTTTTGTTTACTTTTACTGGGAGGTAGGGCAACACTTGGTGATGCTAATGTTTACTCCTGGTTCTGTATTCAGGATTCACTCCTAGCTCAGGGGACCATATGGGATGCCAGATGGGATGTCATAGAACCTAGGTTGGCTGAGTATAAAGCAAGTGCCCTACCACTCTGATATCACTCCTGTTCTGTTTTATGTTGTGTGAATGTGTGTTTTGGTTTTGGAGCAACACCTGGCAATGCTTAGAGCCTACTCCTGATAGAGCTTAGAGAACCAGACATGGTACCAGGGAATCAAACTAAGTCAACTGCATGCAAGGTATATTCTCTACCCACTGTATTTAGTCACAAGAATTACAATTTAGCCTACAACAAGACTGTATCATTGTCATATTTGTAAATTTCTCCCTCCTTTTTATTTTTAATCAAAGAAACATTATTGGAATCAAACTATGATAGTTGCAAATAATTTAACTCTTCAAAGTGACCCTGTAGTCTCAAGTTTCTATTGGTCTTAGTTGGCTTTTCACTTCTATATTTTAAAGGCCCCCCAAATAAATATAAATAAATACACTTCCCCCAGAGATTTCCACCCCATATCTGGCATTTCCACTCTGCAACTTGTCAGTCTATGTAAAACACAGCCTCACGGGGCAATAACCTCACTGCGGTTTCATATGAGGATAGCACTGAATCCCCAATTGCTTGTTTTCACCAAAATCTTCATTAGTCAGGAAGAATCTTTGAGCTTAGACTTGAAGTATATTTGCTGAGATTTAGATTCCACCATCCTCTCTCCCTTCTCCCAGCTTCTTTAAAATCTTTTCTAATCTACCATTTTTAAGAACTCCATGGCATCACTGGTCATGAAAAAGGCCAGGTCTTTGAGGAAAGCAATGATGAAGGGCTCCCTGTCATGTTTAAAGAGTGCAGGGACAAGAAAGCACAGGGAAGAGAAATGGATTGTCTCATCTGGGGGATTGTAGCAGTTGGAAGGGGAGGAAGTCATGCCTTCCAGCACACACCAAGCCAACACTCTGCTAATGCTCAGCTAATGAATATTTTGCTTTTCACACTCACTCTCTCCAGCTGCATGCATACATCTTGGGACCTCGCCTCAAGGCTGCTCTTGTTCTTAATTTTCACCAGATTTCACCCAGCTTCCTCCTAGGTGGAAGGCCAAAATGGTATAGAAGAGGAAGAGATTGGAGATGGTGCTGGTGTGGTTATTTCTCCTGCTGAGGTTGGACTGTGCTTCTTGACTTTTCCAAGGAAAGCTGGAAGTTCTAAAGAAATGCTCTTCTCATTGCTTCCTTTTCTTTGCCTCTCTCTCCTCAATCCTTTTCTTCTCTAGACCCACTCATCCTCTTGGTCCCAATCTAAGATTGGAAGGAGGTGGGCAGCATTAGGAAATAGGGATGGGATTGAGGAGTCTGCAATGAAGTTCTTTTTTTTTTTTTTGGTTTTTGGGCCACACCCAGTGACGCTCAGGGGTTACTCCTGGCTATGCGCTCAGAAGTCGCCCCTGGCCTAGCCTGGGGGACCATATGGGGCATGGGGGATCGAACCTCGGTCCGTCCAAGGCTAGCGCGGTAAGGCAGGCACCTTACCTTCAGCGCCACCACCCGGCCCCTGCAATGAAGTTCTTAATGGATTTTGTTCTTTTCTTCCTGTCCCTTTCCTTCTCTCCTAAGTTCACAGGCCTTTCACCCAGTAAAGCCACAACTTCCTTTATCTCCTTCTTCTCCTGTTATCCTTACACAAAAAGAAAAAGGCTCTTGACCTAATGAGCTTACTCAAGGTCTTTCTTTTGCTCAGTCTTTATGTAGCTTCAACTCAGGGTCCCCAAGATAAAGGGTACTTTTGATGAACAGTGACTCCATTCTAGAGATGACATCCTTCTTCCCAATCTCATCTAGGAGTCAGGATTTCCAAGAAACAGATGAAAAGATCTTCCCAGATGCCCTTTGTCCCTAGTTCATTTATCATGACATCTCAAAGTCAGACATGGTGCCTGTAATCTTCGTACCTGAGCAGAGAGACTGGATAAACTGGAATCCTTAGAGCATAGTGCAGTCTTCACAGATCAAGTAATCTCTGCTGATCCCTCAAATTTTGTGTAAAACATACCTTGTCGGGGCCCGGGAGATAGCATGGAGGTAAGGCGTTTGCCATTCATGCAAAAGGTCATCGGTTTGAATCCCGGTACCTCATATGGTCCTCCGTGCCTGCCAGGAGCAATTTCTGAGCATGGAGTCAGGAGTAACCCCTGAGCACTGCCGGGTGTGACCCAAAAACTGCAAAAAAAACAAAACAAAAGAAAAACAAAAACAAAAACAAAAAACATACTTTGTCACTCTCCATAAATTCACAAATAAGTGGAAATATTTAAGCTATCATCAAATAGTTTGTGGCATGATCTTCTGGACTTTGTTCAGATCAGTGATGATCTCTGCAAACTTCCCATATGTCACTTGTACACAGTAGAACAGTGACTTAAGTGTGACTTAAGAAGTAGCCAAGAATTCTTCAAGTAGAAATTAGAAGCAAAGGGAGAAGATCACAGGAGAGGGAGATGGTAGGATGAGTGGGTGGCAGAAATTAAAAGAGGTCAGTGCCTAGATTATCTGAGAGATTTTTGTTTGAAAGTTGGAGAGATAATACAGGAGGTAAGTTGACTTGCAATGTATCTGACACCAATTTGATCCAGGGTGACATAAGAGGGGGCATGGGTCATTCCTGAGCACAGAAAGAGAAGCAGTCCCTGAAAATCCTTGGAGGTGTGTCTCAAGCTCCCCTACCCACCAAAGATTTTTGTTTGTTATTTGTTTCCTTAAGGTTAGTCACATCTAACAATGTTCAGGGGTTATGCTCTGCTCTGAGCTCAGAGGTCACTCCCAGCTGAGATTCATTCACTGAATGTATGTCATCACTGTGTTCTGTGCATCCATGCACCTACTCCTGCCCTTTGAGTTACCTCCCAACCCTAGACCAGAGTTTTTCTATTTCTGATCATCTAAGTGTGGACTTTATTGTGGACACCAGCATTTCACTGAGCACTACTTCCCTCAGATGCTGACCAGTTTTTTGGGGTGAAAGAGCATATTTATTGGATAGAAAGAGCAATATGAATGTTGAATTCTACCCCCCCTTTTTTTTTTAGTTTTTGGGCCATACCAAAGTGAAACTCAGGGGTTACTCCTGGCTTTGTGCTCAGAAATCGCTCCTGGCTTGAGGACCATATAGAATGCCAGGGATAGAACCACGGTACACCCTAGGTCAGCCATGTGCAAGGCAAATGCCCTACCACTGCACCACCATTCCAGCCCCAAATCCTCTTTCTTTTATTCCTTTGATTCAGGAACACATCAGCAGTGATCAAGGTTTACTCTTTGCTTTGAGCTTTCCTGAACTTACTCCTGGCAGGCCTGGAAGACCAAATGGAATGCCAAAGTTCAAACCTGGGTTGATTGCATACAAGACAAATGCCCTACCTACTGTATTATTTCTGTATGCTTTTTTTTCTTCAAAGATTCATAATTGATTTTAATTATAAAGACCCTGAAGATAACCAAAGAGCTCGTAAAAGGGGATAAGTTTGACTGTCTTGCATGCCCCGACCCTGGATATAGTCCCCTAAGCATCTCTAAGACTGATTCCTGAACACAAAACCATTAGCACCTGAACACTGTAGGGTGTGATCCCCCTAAAACCAAAATCCTCCCTAACATGATTGGCACAGCTTTTATGATCTAGTTCCTGCTACCCATTCCTATAATTTCCCTTCTTTTGTAACAAATTTTCAAACAAAAACCAAATTCTCCTCCATACACTTACCTCCCATTTGCTCTAGGCTCTTTTCATTTGCCATTATTTTTTTCCACTTGCCTGATTAATGCAATTTCTTTTTGAAGGGGAACTATAAAATTATCCCCAGTGGTCAACTCCTCTAGAAGCTTCCCTGTTTTGGCCTTGACACCTTCCAATGGTACTGCCTCCCCCTGGAATGCTTTCTGCTTCCTGGAATAGCAATGCATTCCAGTGTCCCCAGTGTTTCTGAAGTTCTGAAATGCAGGTTCCTGAAACAGTCATGTGCTGTCATCAGTATGAACTTAAGAGCTAGAATGGTTCCTTGGGAAAGGAGGTCATTGAATCAGGTAGTCATGGTATAGTCACTGAGTGAATGTGGTCACTGGTGTAGAGATTAGCATAGATGGACAAACACTAAAGTAGAGAATTACTTTGGTCTTGGTGATTTATTGAGTACAGAAGATTAGGATGTTGAGGGATACCCTGTGTTGAGCTAAAGAAAACCATAAAGGGAAATCCAGATAGTATGAGACAGACTCCCATTTTAGAATCAATTTTTTTAAAGCAATCTTTTGTTGAGGTATAATGCATGTACCTTAAAACACATGGATTTTAGCTATGTTATTAGGTCTTATTGGTTTCATTGAATTTGCAATGATTAGTCATTAGAGGAGATATTATGAAGAGAGTCAGAAGTCTGTGTGAAAGATGAGAATTGGGGATCAGGGATGTGACAGAGTGGGAAAGTGTCTTCCTTGCATGTATGAGATTAGGCATGATCCCTACCCTCCCCCAAACACACACACATTCCATGAGTTTGGTGGTAGAGTTTGAACTCCCTTGGTACATAAAGGAGGTGGTTCCTTTGGGCTGAGGAATCTGAGAGCCTCTTTTTCAGTCTGACTAATCAAATACATTCAGGGAGGCAATCATAAACTCACCAAGTCAGCTGATGACTTCCTGAGTGAATCTTGAGTGGGACAGTCTCTGTCCCTTGGGTTTATGGTTACCACACACAGCACATGAGGAAATAATTCTAAGATAAACAAATATGACTCACTATCTAATATGAAAACTGAAAATTGCATTAACTGTGCTATCTAATAGCTTCCTGAAGCTGCAGAGTGGATTCCTAATGAGCACAGTAGGCAAACAAGAACTCTTGGTTGCAGGATAGCATTTGTTCCTTCACAAAGTATATTGCATGCCATTAAAGGTATAGGGAAAGGTCCACTGGTTTTAGAAGTAAGAGTGATGGTGTGGAGTGAGCTATAGTTTGGATGTCTAGGCTTTTTTGGTTCGTTTTCTAGAACTCTCTGAAGTTTCTGGGCTTTATTTGACCAAATCACATGACTTGAGTCTCAGATCTTCTTTTATAATCTGCGCATAGTTTTAACCCTAAATTCTAGATTTACTCAACTCCTCAAGGAATATTTTTTCAGATTCCTACTCTGTTACTGCTATGGCACTGGTATGGTACAGAATTCGTGCTCTGATAAGACTTTCCTCTGACCCCAGTCAGACAACCCTCAATTCAAAAGTGAACTCATGTTCAGATTCCAGAGAATGAGACCCCCACACACTTGGTCCTTCATTTATTTGAATTGTGTTCTGGCTCAGATCACTCTGTTTAGTGATATCACCACATTGACACAGAACAAACTCTTGAATTAGAGTTGAAGATGTTGATTAGAAGTTGATGTCTGAGGGGCCGGGCGGTGGCGCTGGAGGTAAGGTGCCTGCGCTAACCTAGGACCGACCATGGTTCGATTCCCCTGGTTCCCCATATGGTCCCCCGTGCCTGCCAGGAGCGACTTCTGAGTGCATAGCCAGGAGTAACCCCTGAGCATCACCGGGTGTGGCCCAAAAACCAAAAAAGAAAAAAAAAAAAGGAAGTTGATGTCTGATTCTGCACTGTGATTGCAAATAAGTGTCTTGGGTTCTCTGAGTCTCACATTCCTCATGTTGAATGATCATAATTCCTTGTTACTTTCAGAGTTATAATACATGTTGCAATATGATTTATTCCCCTACTATTCCATCAAGTATCAGTTCTCTTATGCTTTTCTCAATCCCTGTATTACAAATATCTAATATTCACATCCTTCTCAGAATGTGAAGGAGCAAAGTGGCTCTTCCTTCCTCAGTCCTCCCTCAACAATTTTCTTCACACCTCGTCTACCATATCTCGTCTCATTTTATATCACTTCACTTCATCTCATCTCACCTCATCTCATCTTATATCACTTCATCTCATCATCTCACCTCACCTTACCTCATGCAACCTCATTTCATCTCACTCACTTTACCTCATTTTACTTTATCTCATCTCATCTCATCTCACATCACATCACATAATTTCAGAGAATTAAAATGGAGTCCATTTCATCTCTACTTTCTTCAAATTAGAGGGTGGGTTATAGTAAATTTTTACTTTTCCAATACACTATGCGAATATACCAACAAGACCTTTAGTTTTGTTTTGTTTTGGGTCACATCTAGATAGTGCTCAGGGGTTATTCCTGGCTCTTCTTTCAGGGGTCATTCCTGGTGGTGCTTGGGGACTGTATGGGATGCTAGGGATTGAACCATGGTCAGCCGCTTACAAAACAAACACCCTACCCATCAGCTTCCACAATGATTATAGCCTCTGAAAAGACAGAAATTATATCAAGTGCCAGAGTCCTTGTTTAACAATGAGTTAGGTAAGGAGAACTGACTTGCTCTGGAGATAGCCTGATGGTGGGTTGGTACAGAGGCATAATGGTACCTGAACCAATTCTCATAAATCCCAGAATCTTTCCAATCCCAAGTTGTTTTATTTACTTTTATCTCCAGTAATTAGAATACTATCTCTTCCACAGATTTTCCTTGCATTTTTGTGTTGAAGGAGAATATAGGCTAGTTTCATGTTGAATGTAGAGTGTTGAAAGTAGCACATAGGCTACTTTTATGTACTATTGATTAAAATAATAAAGAAGGCCCTTAGGATGGAGCCGGATGGAGGTTGATGGTAATGGAGGCTTATCTTCTCCAGCCTGGGACCACGTGGCTCTGCAACCCCTTCAGCTGTTGGGGTGGTGGCGAGGAAAAAAATCCACTCAAGCAGGCTTCAGGAAACATCAGTTTTATTCATGCCCTATCTACCACATGTGGATGATAGGTCTATCATAACCATTTACGCTGGTTTCCTATTCAGCCCTGCATTGTATTTGTCTCTCAGCCATCTCTGCTCCTGCTATCTCTCCATGCCGGCAAAATCCCTTTTGCCCCTGAGGCCAAACTTTTTATAAACTCCCCAAGACCCCTCCCAGGAACGGAAGGGCCTTGCTGGTAGTTACACATAAATCCAGGGTGAAGTCACAATGTCCTTGCATGAAAATCCAATAATCAGATAAACTATAACTCTGAGGGACAGCCAAAACCACAGAAGTCCAAAGGATGTAACCACTCCAGCGTGGAGATGGGATGTGCAGCCTCAGGAAAGGGAAGTCTTTAGAGGGTGTGACTGGAAAATGGACTGTTGCCTCAAAAGAACAAGGAAACAGAGGAAGCAGAAAGAGTGCCCTCTAGCACGCTGGCTTCAAGTTACTGAGGGGCCTGAGAGAGTTGCTATGGTGACGATGGCTCTAGGTGATAGAGGAGGCCATGTTTGGTGATACCTTGCTAGTTCTACCAGACCCACCCACCCCCTCTCTCTCCTCCCTCTTCTGCCTTTCTTCCCTCCAAATTACCTGGAGTACTTTTTGCAAATCAGAACGGGTGCTAGATTCTTAACTCTCCCAACTCTATAAAGCATGTATTTCATTTCCTTTGGTTTCCTTTCAAGACCCACACATCTTTTTCTCTTACACCTCTCCAAATTTCCCCCTGTTATTCTTCCTTCTATTCCATCTTTATATGTCCCTGTCTTCCAGGTAAAAGTTAGTCATGGTCTGTGGAATCCTAAATTCCTCATAATATTATCTTGAACTAATTCCATGCACTTGTGAAACTGCCAGAACCCTTTCTTCCAGATTTCTGAGAATTCCTCTGGGGAGTGAAAGGAGGGGGGGGGGGGCGTTGTTTTCATGGTCACCTTTGACTCCAAACTTGGAACTTCTCTTGAATTTGCTCTCAGAGGCGCCTTTCCCCACACCCACTCTTATCCCCTCCCTTGCCTCCCTTTCCAGTTGACCCTCACATATAACTTAACCTCTCCCTTGAGTTCTACAAAAACAACATGTAGTGACACTCTAATGAACTGAACCATTGCCTTCTCTCCAGTTCATATCTGCTTGACGCTTCAAATTGATCCTATTCAGGAATAGGATGCTTATACTTAGACCGAATCAAGTTAATATGAGTCCATATTGGGATAGGAGCTCAGAACTATCAACAGGTGAGTGATGGCCTGTAGGGAGATGTGTGGTCCTCACCTTTATTCCAAGGAAAGGGCTGTGGGAAAGTAAAAGTGAAGTTGGAATGAGGGAACTAAATCAAAGAACAACAGGAATTTCCAGAAACCACCAGAAGTTGGAAGAGCTATGGATGGATTCTTCCCTAGAGCTTCAGAAGTGATTGGTCCCCTACCACTCTGGTGTCCGACTTTTAACCTTCTCCCTCCTTTGAAAAAGAATGAAATTTTGTTGTTTTAGTCACCAAATTTATGATACTATGAAATCACGACCTTAAAGAAACCACACCAAAGCCATTTTTCACATGACTCTAGACAAATGTACTTGAGTAGAAGAAGGTGGCCAGAAAAGAGTGGACATTTTGGTTTTCCTTCCTTGCTGCTTCTCTGACTTCATCTTCTGTGCTCAACTTTCTTCCTCATTCCTCCCACAGAGTACCCAGACTCCAAATTCATTTTTTGCAGAACTCCAGCTCTTAGCCTCAGCTCCCTGTGTACCATTAAAGCTCTCCAGTTGCTCAACTTCACAAAAATACATTGCAGGAAGTAGCAACTCAACCCAGAAGGGTAATAAGCACTACAGAAACTATCCTTCTCCCCCTTTCAAACAGATTTCTCTTCTACTTTCTATATTTCAGTCTGCCAGGGATAGTGGTGGTAAGCCCTTTTGCCCTCCCCTTCCACCCCACACCACAGTCTTTGGAACACTTAGGGAATGGATTGTGAAAGGGGGGGTCACAATTAGCATCAATCAATCCATAGGTGCTTCTGTCAGTGCTTTGTGGAGTAATCAAGTTGTCCAAGAGATCTCTCCAGTTCCTGGGGAATACATTCCAAGACCACCACCATGAGCTTTCTTATTTCAAAAGTTTTGTTCAGGAGGCCAGAGCATAGTGGGTAGTGTACTTGCCTTGCACATAGCTGGTTTGGTTCAATCCCTGGCATCCCATACGGTCCCCTGTGCAAGGAGTAAATCCCGAGTGCAGATTCCTGAGCATTGCCAATTGTGTGACCCCAAACAAAAACAAAACAAGAAAAACTACCCAAAAAGTTTTGTTCAGCTGGTCTTTGCCATCTTTTAGTTGCATTCTCTGATAATCTTCTTTCTCCTTCTTCATCCCAGTATTTTCTCTTTTCTGGCATGTCTTTATTTACAGAACTTTTATCCAACGTTTTTTATGATCATAAATTTTAAGTTTCATGGGACAGTATTTTTCTTCGTGTGTGTGTGTGTGTGTGTGTGTGTGTGTGTGTGTGTGTGTGTAAATAACTCACACAGGAAACTCAAGCCCAGGAGAGAAGTCAGTTACCCAAGATCCTTTCACCTGTATGTGAGCTGATTCCATTATGGCAATAACCTTGTCCTTCTTAGGATGGTGTGGGAATGAGTTGCAGACTTTTTTGTTTGTTTGTTTGTTTTTGTTTTTGGGCCACACCCGGTGACGCTCAGGGGTTACTCCTGGCTATTCGCTCAGAAGTCGCTCCTGGCAGGCACGGGGGACCATATGGGGAACCGGGGATCGAACCTCGGTCTGTCCTAGGTTAGCGCAGGCACCTTAACTCCAGCGCCACTGCCCGGCCCCCTGAGTTGCAGACTTTAACTGCATCAAAATATCCACTTCATTTAGACTATCTTGTTAGTGGAATATTTCAGGTATTTTAACTAGAAGCCATTAATATACTACTTTGTTTTATTTAAACTAAGAACCTGATTTTAAACAAATATTGATTGGTTTGAAGAATTCTGTATTTTATCTTTGGCTTTAGAGAAATATTCTTATTGGGTTACATGAATATTTTGAAACTTGGGTTTTTTTTTCTATTCAATAAAAGTTTGCACAAACAATGCAGCCCACAGGAGAAACTAATGCCAGATCCCAGATGCTTAGCACGTTTGCTTCAGATATTGGAGTTCATGGCCTCTTGTGCTTATTAAAACAAAATATGTTAAGGCCAAAGAAATGAATTTTAATATCTTGGTGCTATGAGGTCAGGCTGGATTCTGGGCAATTAAAGATTTCAACAATATTTCTGACCATAACTCTGTGTGTGTGTGTGTGTGTGTGTGTGTGTGTGTGTGTGTGTGTGTGTGGTTGTTTTTGTCCAAGTAGAGTTTAATGGAAAGGGAATACAAACTCTTTGGTTTTCATTTTATTTCATTTCATCTGGGTTGTCTATGAAAAATATCCAAAATGTTCCTGATGTGGATACCCTAACTTGTCAGCATTAATATGGGTCTGTCATTAAATCAAACAGCCACATATTGACAAGTTGTGGACTCAAAGTAACATAATACCAATAATAGGCAGCATTCACTGGAGAGAGTGTTCATGGTTATGTTGTTTCTTTTGCATAAATTTACCCTCGCTTGTCCCTTCACTGCTACCTTATTGGTCCAAGCCTTCCTTCTCTCTTGCTTCTATTGATAGCTAACCAGTCTCTTTGCTTTAATTTTAGCTCATACTTCCTGAGTATATGCTCAAACCAGCAGCTTAGGGATACAAACAAATATGAAATTAAGTCATGTCATTAATTTTTCCAACCCTTTCAATGCTCTCTCAGCCAATACTAAGTAAAAGGATGTCTTTACTATAGACCACACTATTTCTATGTCCTGAACACACCCCATGCTCTTCTTCTAATTTCCAATCTCCTTTTTCTTTTCCTAATTATTCTTGTTCTCTTACAGATTTTCAAACACATTGGGCAAGTGTCTTCAGATGATTCTGTGACCCAATTAAGCACACATATTATCTATTAAGGTAGAAAAGTGAGAACTAATTCTTTTAGAACAATTAATAGCATGTCTCCTGTTGGTATCAATTTAAAAAATGATCATTTTTTTCCAAACCACCTTTGCTGTAGGACCTTTGGAAATACAGGAATCCCTTCCACACAGAAAAAGTCAAGGTTATTGAGAGCAAAGCACTTGGGAGCTGACGATGCTGAACCATATTCAGTGGTGGTCCATAGCAATTTACTTGAAATTCAGCCCCAGGATTCCCAGATGTTAAGTATGGACTCCAGTGCAGTGATCTATCTTTCTGACCCATAAAACCAGATTCCTTTGGTTTTGGTTTTGTCTTTGAGTTTTTGGACCGCACCCAGCAATGCTCAGGGGTCACTCCTGGCTCTGTGCTCAAGAATCACTCTTAGTATTGCTCCAAGGACTATATGGGACGCCAGAAATCAAACCCAAGTTGGCCGAGTTAAAGGCAAGTGCCTCACCCAATATATATCTTTTTGGCCCCAAACCAGATAGTTTTATCCTACTGGAAAATGCATGTTGCTGAGAATTTGTTCATTTTTACCTCCATCCAATAGGAAGAGTTGTGATCTTTATGGGCATCTTATAAACACAATTAATTTGCTGAACTATTGAATGAGTAATAACATCTGGAAACCAAACTCTTGAATAGTTGGAAAATGAATCATATTGGGAAATATATTTCAGACAATTTAAAATTTTCATTTTGAAATGTGAGACATTTAAAATTATTATAGTAACGTTGATGGATATCAGAAATAAAGTATTGAGCATTGTCTTGTCTTGATAGCTGGCTTATGACATGTGTGGAGTTGTACTTGATGGCAACGCAAAATTTTTTTACAAATAAGAATGGTTCTACTCTGTTGCATTGTAATACCACATGTAGAACTGTTGGTCACACACTATTTCAAAGCCACTGGAAGTTTTGCATCATTCTCAAGGACACTTGAGAAAAGAAAAAAGTCAAAAAGAGCAATTTTCAGTTTCAGAGTAAATCATTGTTTCTTCCATAGTATTTCTGAAGCACACTATCAATCAACTCCAGAATTTGGGCCCATTTTAGAACTTGGGACAAGAGATGCTTTGACACACACAGTATTTTCTTTTTGTAGGGAAGAAAGATAGCTAATATTGAACTCAACTTACTTAGAAAGATGTGAGGGGGAGTAAGAAAAAGGATCAAGTATTCAAGGGAATACATGATCTTCAAGAGTAAGCAAAAGATATAGAGACAAACAAGAAAGATTTATGTTCAAGGAAGAACACAGGCTTGAGAAACAAGATCACTTGCAGTCTAGTCTAGATCTAGAGTAATTAAATATGGGATGGAAGGGTCTCAGGAACATACTTCCCCTTCATTTTGTGTTTTGTTCACTCGAATTTTGGTTCATGATACTGAAATTGCCCATGGAAGCTTATCCTCCCAATATAAATCTTTATTTAGACATGTCACCATTGTGAAATGACCTTACTCCTATTAGGTCACAAGTAAGAGTGTTTTGAAGTATAAAAAATGCTCTGATGCTTTCTTCTTTCCTTTATTAAGCATTGTCAAATCATTAAGTCAGTGTTTAATGTCTATCCTAGTATCCTAGGCCTGGAATCAATATTACGAGAGCAAAGGTAACTTTGGTCCATCCCTTTCACCAAAATAAACTTAACAAAAACAAGAACTATTATCTTATTTGAATGAATCTTCATGAGCTAAGCTATTAAAAGAACAAAAATGGTTATTATCTTACTTTTTTTTTTAAAAAAGTTGCATGGAAGCTCTTGCACGGACACAAAAAAGTCATAATTTAAATGCAGGCTTTTGCCTCTAAATTACCTGCCCTCCTCTTTTCTTTTTTCTAGACCCATTAGAAGAAATATTAGGAAGTAAGTGCTTGAACCTAATGAGAAGAAAATCAAGTCACATTCAAGTGAAATGCTCACAAACAACCCAGTTCAAGAATGTTGTAGGAACCTGCCTATTTGAATCCTCAGTCTGTCTCTTATGTTTAAACAGTAGAAACTAAGCTAGCATTAATTTAGACAAATGATGTCATTTGGATTTATAACTAGTGTAGCTTAGTATAATGAGAAAAACAGAGATGTGTCTTCCCCTAGCCCTGCAACCCCATTGGAAATGAGAAATTAATATACCTTTAAAATCCTTTCTATCATCTCTTGTCTTATCTTCTTTCAATATATCATTTCATCCCCCTTTGTTATATATTGATTTTTAATTGCTACTTGAGATACTGGCTACTTAAATGTCTTCTATTGCTAGAAGTCAGACTATTTTGTTCTCTTATCTTTGGAAGATTCTTATTGGCCCATCTTGGATCAGATGGCCTTTTCATGAATCAATCAACTCTATGGATTAAATTATGGAGAAATATAGTAGCAGCTGTTAAAGTGCAAATTAGGAGTGGAGGAAGGAGTGGTTCTGGTGATCAGACTATAAATCAATGTCTACTTTAAACATCCTAAACTTATTCTACAAAAACATCTTTTCAAAGGGCCAGAGTGGTAGTGTAAGCAGTACCCTGCTTGCCTTGCACGTGCTAACCTAGGATGGACCACGGTTCAATCCCCCAGCATCCCATATGGTCCTCCAAGCCAAGAGCGATTTCTGAGCACATAGCCAGGAACAAGCCCTGAGTGTCACTGGGTGTGGCCCCCAAAAAACAAACAACAAATCTTTTCAAGAAGCATCCTCTTTAAATTTTTTTTTTTTTTTTTTGGTTTTTGGGCCATACCCGCAGTGCTCAGGGGTTACTCCTGACTCCATGCTCAGAAATTGCTCCTGGCAGGCACGGGGGACCATCTGGGGCACCGGGATTCGAACCGATGACCTTTTGCATGAAAGGCAAACGCCTTACCCCCATGCTATCTCCCGGGTCCCTTAAATTTTCAAATAAAATATTTGCTGAATTCTATCACAACTGGGATGTGTTTAAAAGAATGTTTAGGGAGGGGGGGTGGAATAAAACAGGTGTTAAAGAACTTGCCTTGGATACAGCTGAGTCAGGTACTGCATATGTTCTCCCTAGCACCTAGGAGGGACCATGGAACCTAGAGCCAGGAGTAACCCCTGAGCACTTCTGGATGGATTCCATAACCAAAAATAAAATAAAGGAATTTTTAAAGGATCAGCACAATGCCAAAAGAAATTAGCAAGAACATTTCGTATAGAAAATACAAAGAGTTTTCTCAGTTTTAGCCAGGAGGGGTGGAAAACAGGCAGAAAGTGAAAAAAACCCAAAGCAGTAAAACAAGCTAAGATGTGGGGACATGGTAACTATAAATAAGATGAATTAGGAGCCTTATGGTACCCCAACCTGTTACTAAGCATCTGTCATAGATGTAGTCTATTTGAAACAGAGAGAAGACAGAATGCAGGAACTCCCAGTGCTAGACCAGATATTCATCTTCTCATCTACTCCTTTCATTTTTCATATGAGTCAATTAATCTAAGAACAATTTTCCCAAAGACTTCAATATTTAATCAGCAACAGTGGGGAAAACAATTGCCTCAAACCTAGGTACTGCCAAATGGTTATTCTTTAGGGAAAATAAATTTAACAGAAATGGAATGATACAACTTCCCTGGGATTGATTTTGCCAGAAAATGGGCATGAATATAAAGATAACTGATGATGAGACAAACTGCAAAAAAAAAAAAAAAAGATATGCCATATAAAGGAAAGATCCCAGATTTATAGTCTTAAAAGTAGTCCTTCCTAGACCCTATCTGGCCTGTGTTACTGGTATATTATACTGGTCATGGCCCAAGGTTTTTCTTACTTATTTATCTGGCCCTTTTCCAATGCCTTAAACTAGTAAAGTGACATTTTCAACATTCAATATCTCCCTGAAGTGCCAGCAATGTGGTTTGGAGCACTGAGAGGCAGCACTGATGAATCAAAACGATGTCTTCCTCTTCCTCAGATATTGACGTAAAAACTAGCAATGACCCCATAGGAGAAGAGATTTGCAGATTTCTGCAAACATTTATTTCTCAAAAATTATCCAGTGGAGTCATTCTCTCCCAACCCTGCATTGAAAGAGGAAGGTCTAATTGTTTCTGGCAATTTTTCTATAAACACGAGGAAACTAGACTTAGGAAGATGCTTACATAATCCAGTCCAGAGCAAAAGGAAGGAAAACAGTCCATGATAAATGGCCTAATTGTTGAATGATTTTCTTTGAGGTCCATCTACCTTTGGACTTCCTTTATAAGTTAATCATATCAATGAACTATTGTTGAGTAACAAACCATCCAGAAACTCAATGACTTAGAACAATGACATTTTGTTATTATACAGTGCAATATAGGCAGGGATGGGTGGAGGAAGACTCCACAATTGCTCCACATTTGTGACAGCTCAACTAGACGGAGGAGGACCGCTGAAGTGGAGGAGCCCCCTCCAAGATGGCCCACCCGCAGAGCTGGGAAGTTGATGCTGAGTCTATCAGACTTGAGTATCGAGGTCCTCAGTTCTTTTCACAAGGGCCTCTTCATGAATTCCTTGGGCTTCCACAGAACATTGTAGCTGTAAGTCAAAAGCAAGTTTCAGTTAGATCAATCAAGTTAAAGACTATGATCTGTTTGGTATTGCTTATAGATAAGTCCATTTCTATAGGTAAGGTAAGGAAAAGAACAAAGAGAACTAAGAACAACTTATGTTGCTTTTTAGGACCTCACTAGAACATTCTACCTTATTTCCATAGTGCTCTCGTATTCAGTAATCAATAGGGTTATTCCAGTTATGAGAGAAGGGACACAGAGCCTAACTCTTTTTTCTATAATTTTTAATTGAGTCACCATGAGATACATAGTCCTAAAGTTATTCATATTGAATTTCAGTCATATAATGTCTAACATCCATCCCTTCACCAGTGCACACTTACTCTGCCACAATGTCCCTAGTTTCCCTCCTGCCTTCCTCCCTGCCTCTATGGCAGACATTTTTCTTCTCTCTCTCTCTCTCTCTCTCTCTCTCCCTCCTTATTATTCTCTCTCTCCCTTTTTCCTTTTAGTTTGCAATATTGTTACTGAAGGGTATCATGAGAATCACTTTACCTACTTTGAGCACGCAGTTCTTGTCCAGAGTGATCATTTCCAACTATCGTCATCATAGTGGCCCATTCTAGAGCCTAACCTTTGATGGGAGGAGAGTCAACTATTTAGGCATGTACTTTGAACTTTTATCTCAGCTAATTTTTTTTTTTTTTTGGTTTTTGGGTCACACCCGGCAGTGCTCAGGAGTTACTCCTGGCTCCATGCTCAGAAATTGCTCCTGGCAGGCACGGGGGACCATATGGGGCACCGGGATTCGAACCAATGACCTTTTGCATGAAAGGCAAACGCCTTACCTCCATGCTATCTCCCGGGCCCCTCAGCTAATTTTTTTTAATTTTCTATGAACATTTGAGTTAGGATTCTGTTATTTGTGGTTGAGTATCCTTACTGATAGTGTGTCCTTTCAGCTGTAGACAGCAGAACGTCCTACACTAATAGCTATCAGTCACAGTATCCAAGGCAGCAAGGTAACCAGTAGTTAATTACTGGCAATACAATACCAAGGTTTTGACTGTTTTTTTTTTTTAGCAATTCAGAACAGAAATAAATGTATCACTGTGATAGTCTAAGAGTCCTATATTTTCATTCTAGTTAATCAATAATAAAAGAATGAAGCCAAAACAAAGATTACGGTGCATAGGAACATTATTTCAGGATTTGAACTACAGGCCTAAATATCTCTTTAGTATGATTTGGACATTTTAGAGTGTCTGATCATGGTCAAATTCCTTCTCTAATGAAGCTTCAGTTAGATCAACTGTTCAATTAGATTGAACCTAGTTAAAGCCTTGCGATCTGGTATTCCTTTAGCTTAATTCTGTTTCTGTAGGTAAGGTAAAGAAAAGTTCTTCTTTGTCATTGTCCCTTATGAGCTTTAATAAAGCAACTATTTTTAAGTGTCTGCTGTATGCCTCACACTCTGTTAGTCTTTGCAAATATAGTGGTTAATTAATGTGGTTTTCTAGAATCTAGGAAATAAATAGTAGTGAGTGACTGAAGGTTACATAAAATTAGGTGTGAAAGCAGGCGTGCAAACCAGTCCTGTAAAGGAGCTGAGAATTTACTGGACTTCAGGATTCTTCCCAAATCAGGAAATCTAATGGGAGATCACATGACTTTCTCCTCTTCTTCCACCTCTAGACCAGTTTAAGTATCTGATCCAGGAATGTCCAATCAGGAGGCTGTGCCTTACGTGGGGCCTATCTGAAATATAGGAGTTGTTGAGCTCATCAGATTTCTCCCTAGAAACTGGAAAGGAAGAATCTGTTACTTCTTTGAGGACCTGAACTCCAGGGCTGATTGAATTTTCATCAAAAGAATCATTGTGGATTGGGGCTGCCTGCAGCTTTGAAAAGCTGGAGGCCAGAGAAACTGGTTGGGACAAGCTGCTGGAGTGCTCTGAATTCCTCTCTTTTTTCATTGTTTCTTTACTCTTGCTAGGGCTGGGATGGGAACATTATACTCTACCATTTATTTGAACACTCCAAGAAGACTGGTACTTGGAATCATCAGAACTCTTGTTTGGAACATGTCAAGAATTCACAGAAAGGTGGAGATTTCATTGAATACTGAATAATGAATGAATGGGGTGTGTGTAAAAATAGCTCCTATGTCCATTACCAGGGCTCTCACAAAGCATGCAATTTGAGGAAATGATTGTTTTGTTTGTTTTTTTTTAAGATTAATTAGCTAATTAAGTTTTGGATGCTCGGAGCTTACTCCTGGCTCACACTCAGAGGTCACTCTTGATGGGGTTCAAGAGGCCATTTGGGAAGCCAGGAATTGAAAAGGGACCTGCCACATACAAGGCACACGCCCTCTTCATGGACTATATAACTCTGTTTCATAAAGGATTGCTTCATTTTTAGAGTCACACACAGCCTTGGGTTCAAATTCTTTTTTTTTTTTTTTTTTGGTTTTTGGGCCACACCCAGTGACGCTCAGGGGTTACTCCTGGCTATGCACTCAGAAGTTGCTTCTGGCTTGGGGGACCATATGGGAACCGGGGGATCGAACCGCGGTCCATCCTAGGTTAGTGCAGGCAAGGCAGGCACCTTACCTGCAGCGCCACCACCCAGCCCCGTTGGGTTCAAATTCTGACTTCTAGAATTTGGGGGTAGGTTGTGAGGGAAAATCTTGGAAATGTTACTTGACAGTTGGGAGAATACTATTGACTCAGCAGATTGGTGCAAAAGTCACAAGAAATATGCCCACATACGGGCCATCAGGCAGTGCTTGGCATATGATGGGTCATTGGAGAATGTCAGCCATTATCACTCCCAACATAGTTAGAGGGAAAGGAAGTTACTTTTCCACCTGGTTCCCAGTCTTGAAAAAGTGGTTTTAATGGAGGCACTTTATATTTCTCAACATTTGGGAAGTGAATTTATATATCTGCGGGCAGGATATGTGGGCGTGTGTACTGCATGCTTTTGTGGCCAGAATATTTGTGTCCCCTGACCCTCTTTCCTGTCGAAGTTGTAGTCTCTGGATTTTTTGGTATGGGTTCTTGTTATTAATCAGCCATGCAGCATGAGATGAACAGCGGTGATGAGTTGGTCAGGCTGCCAAGCAAGTTCATGTTTTGCAGGAAATGCCAAATTATTTCCTAAGGGGATGTTTTTCAGGAATAGAAGGGATGGCCTTCCCAGCCCCTGTCTGCTCTCTGGAGCACTGTCACCTCGCAGGGGAGCTCACAGCCCTTTCAAGCCAGTGCCTAGAGCTGCTGTCCAGCTGTGTTGGAAGCGTGTTTGCATTGTTAGGCTTTTTCCTTCTGGTAAACGCAGCCCACATCAAGTAGGAAATGGATAGCAGACCTCCCACATTTTCTCAAAAATATCCCAACATCATCAGTTCTCTCATAAACTACAAGGGTGGGGGAAGCTAGTGAAAGGCAGGGAGGGGTAAGGAAAGAAGAAATGTCAGAAAAGCAAAAATTGTCAAGTGTTTTTTTAGGAACCCTTCCCTCACATCCTCATCTTCCCCTTCTAGTTCATATAAAGACCAATGGGAACTTCAAACTCACAAATTAAGATGCAACAGTCATAAAATATGTCTTTGGCTATTTGTTTCATCTGCCAACCACATTTATTCATGAATACTCCATATGGACTTGGAGCAGATTTAAAGGGAGGGGAAGAAAGTCTTGGCACCCTTCGCTGCCTGGAGGCTTTGCTGCCATATGAGCTTTCCTAAAGCTTTGATGAAAGGAAAAATCACACAAATGATAGGCTTCACATTTTATTTTCATGATTTTTTTGAGTTGCATTTATAAACAACCATTCATCTTCAGGAATAGCCTTTCGGAAGAGTTTTGGAATCTTCCTCTCTTCTGCATGGCAAATACTTAGGCTTTACGGCTAATCAAAAGGAGAGAAAAATGTCAAATAAAATTTTACTGAAAGAGTGACTCATAATTTTAGAGTCTATTGGTTGCCCTCCTATATCTTGAGGTGAGAAGGGGGGGTGTCTAGGCAGACTTGTCTGGAACTTTGAGTACCTCGCCCAATCTATCCCATGTTTGGAGGATATATTAGATAAATATTGCTGTGTAACAAATAGACCCTGACAAAAATGGTTGACAAAAGCAACCATCTATTAATTCTCTGTCTCTAGGAAAATTAGTTCCTGGAGTATAGTTTAGGATGATGATCTCTATGTCTCTTATCACCTTTGGACAAGCTGGCTGGGTCAAGCAGAATCTTAATGCCATTGACTGGAGCAAAAGAGCTCAAGAAAATACAAGACCTCTTCAGAATTCAGAACTTCAACACAGCTACTTCGGTTTATTCTATTGACTAAAAAAAGGCATATGACTGAACCCTTAACTAAAGGTTCCATTAGAATCTACTGCTTAAGTGGAAAGACCCTAGTAGTGGAGTGATAATACAGGGGGTAGGCACTTGCCTTGTAGGCCACTGACAGGTTTGATCACTGGCATCCCATATGGTTCCCTAAGCACCACCAAGAGTGATGCTTCAGTGCAGAACTGGAAGTAACTCCTGAGTATTGCTAGCTATAGCCCCAAAATGAAGACAATAAAAAAGAAAAGGCCTTTAAGATCATAGCAAAGGGCATGAATATAGAATCAGTACTAATCTGACAACTTCTGGCAGAGAAGAAACCCATGACTATCGCCGTAACTTTGGTGAAGGGGACCACACAACTTTTCTGCTACAGAGACATGCCTTTCTCTCTAGAGGCATGAATAGTGACAATCCTTAATCACCACAATTCACTCAATATTTTACCTACCTCCTCTCATTTTTGTTCCATAACTTAACTTAGGCAAAGGTTTCTCTGTTTATCAGTTAGTTTCCAGTATAATAATTTCTACAATTATGGTGTTATGATCATGAGATATGTGTCTGGACCCTGCATGATTCTGCTTTCCACAGTATGTTAATCAGGTGCACCATCTATTTCCAACTAAAGGGAGCTGAATGGAATCCTCTTCTTCAAGAGGACAATCTCTTTTTCTTCTTTCCTCCTTTTATTCTGTCCCTCCCTGCCTCTCCTTCTCTTTCTCTCTTCCATGTGCTTTCTCTCTATTTCTTTCTTTCTCTTCTTCCTTCCTTCCTTCCCTTCTTCCTTCCTTCCTTCTTTCCTTCCTTCCTTCCTTCCTTCCTTCCTTCCTTTCCTTCTTTTCTTTCTTCTGTTTCTTTCTTTTTCTTTCTTTCTTTCTTTCTTTCTTTCTTTCTTTCTTTCTTTCTTTCTTTCTTTCTTTCTTTCTTTCTTTCTTTCTTTCTTTCTTTCTTTCTTTCTTTCTTTCTTTCTTTCTTTCTTTCTTTCTTTCTTTCTTTCTTTCTTTCTTTCTTTCTTTCTTTCTTTCTCTCTTTTTCTTTCCTTTCTTTCTTTCTCACCCAGATGTGTTCAGGACTTACTCCAGACAGACTCTGCACTAAGATTCACACTTGGAGTGCCAAGGTTTGAAACCAAGTTTGAAACAAGCAAGATAATACTCACTGTATTATCACCCCCCATCATCTTCCTTCCTTCTTACCTTTATTCCTTCCTTCCCTCCTTTGCTAGGGATTGAACCCAGAACTTCTACACATGAAGCAACTGCTCTCCTGCTGAGCCACAACTCCAGCCATATGAGGTTTCATTTTAATGCAACAATGTTAAGAAGGCGATTTCAAAGCTTGAAAACTTGAAATTCAGTTGCCCAGCTCTATTGCATGTGGTATGAGTCAGTGAAGAGCAAACTGCCTTCTCTTGGAAAGAACCTCTATTGTGGTGTGGTTTGCACCCAGATTTCTGCAGCTCTTCTTTTTTTTTTTAAATTTTATTTTATTATGAGAGCAGAGATGCAAAGAAAGAGGAAAGGGTAAAGTTACAGTGGAAGGACAATCACGCATAAACAGAATTCTCAGTAGTTCCATCGATGATATCCCAGTCTTGAACTTTCAGCAATGAACAAGAAAAACAAAACAGAGTCCATGTACAATTACTCTGTCCCCCAAATCTCCAGATTG
>PVKC010014791.1:0-21870 GCA_004027635.1 Crocidura indochinensis | reverse complement strand
CCAGCAGGTGTTTTTGTCCTTTCTTCTAGTTCCCAGATGAAATTAGGTTCCTTTGAACAGTCTTGTATAGTATAGATTTTTACGTGGCCATATCTGCTTAATGTCCAGATTTGGAACTGGTGTGTCAGAAGGTAATCCTGAGTCTCCCCTATGGAACCAAAGGTCCTTCGTAGGGCAGCCTTTCTGCTTCTGTTTTCATCTTCTCTTCCACCAAGTCCTTCCTCTTGTTCTCTCCTGAGATCATAGAAGCATGGTCCGTTCACCCTCTGGCCTTCCTCTGAGCTTCTCTCCAGAGGACCCTAGGGAGACTATCTGCACCCCAGGAGTGCTCTTCACCCATATAAAGGGGGGTGTGGATGTTCACATTCTTCGACTGGGAAAAAAGCATCTATCGTATTTTCCAGTGTATAAGACAACTTTTGAAACGAAAAAAAAAAAAAGTCAACCGAAGATTGGGGGTTGTCTTATACACCAAGTATAGCCCAAAAAATATTTTGATATGCCACTAAACGAAAATTGTCTGGATATTGCCACCAAACGAATTTTCCAACTTGTTCCTGCACCAATCACTGCAAGGCTGCTCCGGACCGCCTCTCTAACTCAGTCAATCCAAGCAGGCTTTTGATGCATGCAAATTATACAATGTTCTGTACTGAATCTACACTGTCAAAAGCCTGCTCAGATTGACCAGAATCAGAGAGGAAGCCTCTTACAGTATAACCTTTGAACCTTTGCTTGTTGTGATTGGCTCACTGTGATACATACAGTTGCAGCACAGGAACGTTCTGTCTTATACAGCGAATATAGGCCTAAACCTATGTTTTAACTGTAAAAATTAGGGGGTCGTCTTATACACCAGAAAAATGGTAGTTACTGTGAAACTTCCTCCCTAGGGAGGAAGCGCAGCCCAGCACCCAGGCAAGTTGCATGACTCCATAGAGGGAGGTTGTGGGAAGGGGAATCCCCTTTCCTGCTCTCGCTCTCAGGTCATCCATCTCAAGGCTACTGGGACTGAGATAGTAGCTTGCTAACCCCCCATCCCCCACAGTGCCCCTTGGGGGCCCTCAGTGCTGTGCATTCTTCAGTCACAGGCCAACCACACAGTGCAGGCAGGAGTCAAGTCAGCCCTGGTGCAGCAGTGCCTGTGTTCTAGAATAGTCTCTCTACCTGTGTGCTTTCTGTCCTGCTCCAAGTATGGTTGAATACAAAGCTAAGGGGGGTGGGGGGAAGCACAGCCCACCAAGAACCCTGGGGTGCTGGCTTGACTGGGCTCTAGTAATTGCTTGTGTCTGCTAGCCTGAGTGCTGAGCATCAGTGACTCGTACTCTGAGTCTAGACATTTGAGCATCTTTGCTGTGCCAGGTTAGGATGTGCTGAGCTCCAATTGACCTGTGGTTAAAGAGAAGGGTGAGATTGCATCCCAATTCCTAAATCATGCACATGACCATTCCCTGCAGATGATTACGAGGGGACAAGAAAGAAAAGCTGCAGTAAGGGGCTGGAGTGATAGCATAGTGAGTAGGGCATTTGCCTTGCATGCATCTGACCTGAGTTTGATCCCTGGCATTCCATATGGTCTCCTGAGCATAGCCAGAAATGACTCCTGAAAGAAAAACTTTAGTGCTTAGGGTTCATGTATAGTGTCTCACACTCTGCTGCCTGATATCTTGGAGGCCTATAACTGAACTACCCACCTGACCAGGCTGGTGAAGTATCAATGTCCCTAGTTCCCCACATTACTGCTTGGGAGACCTCCCCAAATATTCTCCCCCACCCCAATATTTTAAAAAATGTGAGACAAATGCCCTGAGGCAGGTGGTTTGACCCAGGTTGACCCTGGATGGAGGTCTGAGGAAGGAGGCCACATCTAGGCCTGAATGTCTGCAGTGTGAAATCTCCCACTGTGGAGACAGCACCCGGACTTGGTAGCATCTTAGTACCATGTGCCCCGTGGGTGCTTTGCCTTTCCATTCCAGAACCTGGTTTGAGTGTGGGGTTCACAGCTGACCAATTACCCTCTGAGGGAAGATCCATTTCCCGATTTAACAAATGATCAAGTTTCAACCTGCAGATTAGTTGTGGGGGTTGAGCAAGAACACAGGGCTAAATCCCTGACCCTCAGCCTAGTATCCCTCTCTGCTCCAACACCTGATCCTGATGCTCCCACACCTCGGCCTGCCAAGAGCCCCTACTGACCTCTGAACTGAGTGATGAATTGGGGAGAGCCCTCTCCCCAGCTCCTCCCAGCATTTTGCTCTTTGGACCTCCTCCCAGACAATGAAAGGGAGCCCAGTCAAAGCCAGCCCAGCAGATGGAGCCCCCCCAGCCCTGAGGAGGAGAACAGGAGGGAGGGGGGCTGGAATCCCATAGCAGAGCTGCTTGGCTCAGAGACCAGCCTTGCCTGGTGCCACCACATGCGGGTGGGGGAGTTCACACTTTCTACTGCAGCATCGGGTGAGTATGCCAGCATATGTGCCAGCCAGGCTGTGCTATATCTTCCTTGTAACTGGGGCCTTGATCTCAGAGGGAGGTGGAAATCTTGGGTGGGTAGGTGGATGCCAAGTGGCCGAGATGGGGTCATTCATTCCATGGGGTCCAGAGGAAGATCAGGTTCTTGTCTCACCTTGGTAGGGAGTCCCTCCCTGCTTCTTCCCTCCAATCTTGTTTCTTCCAGAAACCCCATTTCTTTCCTTCATTTCCTGCATCTCCTCGCTGGCTCTGGCAGGGATGGGCAGTTCTGAGTTTCCTAGGAAACCCTCTGGGGTGGCGGTGCTTGTAAGTGAAGGGCTCAGGTCACCATCTGTTGCTTTCCTTCTTGGCAAGAGGGACTGTGGCCATGGACACCAGAGTCCAGGGGACGGTGGGGAGTAGTGTTGTGTCCCTGGCAACACTCAGGATGGGGGTACCAGGAAGGGAAGGGGGAATGGCCATTCTGAGGCTAGTGCCTGGAGCTGTGAGCCTGGGTTCTGGAGTCTGTCTGAGAAGCCGAGAAAGCAACATGGCCTTGATAGTCAAAACAGACCAACATGGACTAGGGGGAGGATTTTAGAAGAGAGAGGGAAGAGGGAGAAAGAGGAAGAGAGAGAGGGAGAGGGGAGAGGGAGAAGAAGAAGAAGAGGGTAAGAGAGGGAGAGAGGAGGGGAAGAGAAAGTGAGAAAATTAGAGAAATGGGATGAGAAAGAACGAGGGAGAGAGGAAGAGGAAGGGAGAGGGAGAAAAAGGAGAAAGGAAGGAATAGAGGGAGAGAAGGGAAGGGAGGACGGGAGAGAGGAGAGATAGGGAGAAAAGGAAAAAAGGAAAAGAGGGAGACAGGGGGAAAAGAGGGAGGAAAGGGAGAAGCAAGGACCCTTGCATCCCTTTGTTACTTACTAGGTACCATAATTTATTCTGTTCTTTTCATGGCTCAACAGCCAGCTTGCTTCTGTGCTTGAACCAAGGATTTATAGCAGCTTATAACCATCAGGTGATCCAGGAATAAGGAATTCACCCCAGGAATGTTGACTGTAAGAGAGGGAGGCAAGGCTCTCGCTCTGAGCTCCAAGGCTGAGTGTCTGATGGAGGAGGCAATGTGGACACAACTCTTCCCTGGCAGAAGGTTGCCTGCCACCATCAGGATGCATCGTGGGTCACTCAGGGCTGGGCAGGCATGAAGGAATCACCACCTAGTGTCTTGGAGAAGAGGATTGCAAAGCTGAGCAAAAGTGTTGAAGCTGAAGGATTTGTCAGAGCAGTGGCTTGCTGGGAGTGGGGCTGACTCACCTATGCAGATGGAATCTACTGGAAGGGCCCATTTTCCTCTGGAGTGAGTGTAAGCCTTGTCCTTTCACTAGTCTCCTCAAACACTTTTCCTGCCAGGACAGACAGAGACTAGCCCCAGACTGGGTTTTTTCCCCTGGGGTTTTCTCAGCTCTTCCAGAAAAATAAGAGAATGTGGTCATTGCAGTGCTAACCCAAGCTGCTCTCCTTTATTTTTATTTTTAATTATTTAATTTTGGGGGTATCACACCTGGTGGTGATCAGGGCTTACTCCTGAAGGTGCTCAAGGGACCATATGGGATGCCAGAGATCAAATTTGGGCCCACCATGTACAAGGCAAGTGCCCTCCCTGCTGTGCTATCGCTCTAGTTCAGGGGCCTCAAACTCGTGGCCCCCGGGCTGTTTGCAGCCCTCTGTACAACATTTTGTGGCCCTGCCCTAGAGGAATCTTTTTTTGTTTTGCTTTGTTTTGTTTTAGTTGTTTGGGTCACACCCACCAATGTTCAAGGCTTACTACTGACTTTGCACTCAAGGATCACCCCGACTTTGCCTCCTGCGGCCTGGAGGTAAATTGAGTTTGAGAGCTAACAAGAGTATAGTTAGCTCTGCTTTATTTTCATGGATAAATTACTGGCAGCTATTTGGTTTGTATTTGGGACGTGCTGCTTAAGAATAGCATTATGCCTGTGTCCCTAGTTTCTGCTCAGTGAGACTGTTTGCCTATTACTCAGAGAATCTCCAGCTTGATCCCATGTTACTATGCATCTAGGTCTTTTCTAGATCCTTCTGGATCTTATATCCCTGACGCTTACCCACTCCCTAATTTCCCTCTTCTGTGCCTCATTTCTTCTTTTCTTTCAGCAGCTTTTTATTTCTTGCCAGGCTCTTCCAGGAGCTGAAGTAGTAAATCCCAATCATGTGTGTTTGTTTTCTTTTAATGCAGACTGGCAGTGTTGAGTTGACTCTGTTGGACTTTTATTATCTCTGTTCCTCCACAAAATCCTGCAGCTGTGATGTGTGAATGGATTCTTTAGTCGGTTCTATAGTACTATTCTAGTTGCTTGATCAGATTATGCTGAGGACTAATTGCTGGTACTTGGCCTAGCAGCACTGAGTGGTGCTGGATCCTTTTGTTACCTCAAGAGCTCATCCTTCGGCTTCTAGCAGGACAGTTTTGTTGTGGCTCTGAAACATTTAAGCTGGCCAAATTCAATTCTGTGATCCTCCTCCTCTCCCTCGCCCCAACCAAAGCCCTTTTTGTATTCCTGGTGACAAATATTAGCTCCCCCCAATCCAGTTTCCCTGCCCAAAGCTTTAAGGGATACTTCCTCTCTCCACCTATACCACCAAGTGATCAAGTCTTGCTGATTCTAACCCAGAATCTCTCTCCAGCTCTCAGGGAGCCTGGGAGGATATTCAGCACATTCTCTTAATACATGGCCCAGACAGACGGGGCCCCGGGGAGAGAAAGGAGTGCTCCAAAGACCAAAGGTTGGGGCTTACTCTAGAACCAGAACACGCTGTAGGTTGAGTGGCTGTGGATGAGCCCCAGACCAAGCGCCAAACAGACAGGAGGATACACATACCCTGAGCAAAAATGTGTGTCTAGTCTCTGGAGCCTGAACTCAGGAAATTCTGTGAAGAGACTGTGGAATGGTCATTGTTTTGGGGCTAAACAGATCACATTCTTAGGGCCAATACCCCACTCTCAGAACACCCCAACTATACCCTCAGAACACCCACATTCCTACCTCAGAACACCCCAGACTCCACTCTCAGGACACCATCACTCTACCCTCAAGATACCCCCACTCCACCCTCAGGACACCCCACATCCCACCCTCAGGACATTCCACATTCCTACCTTAGGACATCTCCTGATGTAGGATGTTCCAACCTTAGGACATCCTACCCTCAACACTCTACCCTCAGGAGACCCCTCACTCCCTCAACACATGCCCAAATCCACCTTCAGGATACCCCTATATTCTACCCTCAGGACCCACTCCCACTCCCACTCCAGACACCCCCCCCCACTTGTCCTCTGCTCCTATGTGAGGATCCCAGAAGCTTGTCAGTAGAGGGACAGACCCAAGCAAGACCCTGCTGACCTCTGCAGCAAAGGGCTTCCACCCTCTTTGGGCAAGGTTTCAGTCCAAGATCAGTGCTGGGAGACTCAGGTTGAGGACTGTCCTGGGATGGAGCTCACACGGTTGGGGGTGGGTACATAAGGATTTACTGACCAAGCAGTTTTGATGGCAGGACCAACAGGATGGCTCCAAATGCAGAGCACAACATCACTTTCCATTCAAGAAGCTTCTGGGCTTGGGTAGGTGGGAGAGCCTGCTGGGGCCTGTCGCAGGGGTGCTCTGTAGGAAGTTGGGATCGATCTCAGGTGGTTCGGTGATAGGGTAGAGTACCACATGATTAGTTAGTCAGGAAAAGAAATGGAAAAAGAGTGGGAGACTATTGACTAGGGACATGTTGTCTAAGGGGGATTGAGACCCTGGTTGGAGCCGTGCATGAAGCATGAAGGTTCAGGTGAAGATTGTTCCTAAGGGTCTACTCAGATGACTGAAGGTGCAGGCCACCAACAGAAACAGAAACTTGAGATGAAGGGACAGGATCTCAGAGGTACTCTGAAGACTTCAGTGCCACTCTGGGGTTGGAAGGAGCAGAGAGAAGTGGGAAAGGGGAGAGAGTGCCTTCTGTGGGTTGTTCTGACTGGTGGTTTGGCCTACTTCTTTTATGCACTAGGCACAGCCTCTGGAATTGCTCACCTGAGGACCCTGGGCAGGTCGAAGCAATAGAACAGGGGATAAGAAGCTTGCCTTGCACAAAGCTGACCCAGGTTCGATCTTCAACATCCCATATGGTCCTGCAAGCACTGATAGAAGAGATTCTTTTTGTTTGTTCGTTTGTTTTCCACACCCAGTGGTGCTCGGGGGTTACTTCTAGCTCTTTGCTCAGAAATCGCTCCTGACAGGCATGGGGGAACCATATGGGATGCTGGGATTCGAACCACCTTTGGTCATGGGTCGGCTGCTTACAAGGCAAACGCCCTACAGCTGTGCTATCTCTTCAGCCCCCAAAGTGATTCTTGAGTGCAGAGGCAGGAGTAACCTTTGAACATCATAGGATGTGACCCCCAAACAAAGAACACTCTGCAAGCCAGTGGGTCTTATCAGGAAACAGGGAACAAAAGTGACTCTAAACCCAACCTACAGATACTGAAGCAAGAAAGAAATTTATATGACCAAGTGGGCAGTGTCCAATTGTAAGCAGTAGTTGGTGCACATTTAATGACTAGGATCAATGTTTCTCTACCCACTGTTGTGCAGAATGGGGGAGGTCAAGAAAAATTCAATATGAAATGAAATGCACTAAGGCCAATGAATGAGGGGGTTCCAGAAACATTTCAGCACCACAAGTGCTACCCGGAAACATAGATTCCAAGAAGGAGTGAGAAAGTTAGCACTCAAATGCAGGTTCCAGAGATGTGAGTAGTGAAGAGTAATGAAGATATTCATATTTAAGACCATCAGATCTCAAGAATTCCATAAAGGTCCTTTAAGCCTCTGCCCCGAATACCCCCATCTAGTGTATTTTGGTTCCATGCATGAACTCAAGATTTTCTGAGCTATATCAGCCTCCTCCAGCCCTTCAAAATAAAGGACATGTCTATGCAGCTGGTAGGGGGAAAAAAAAAAAAGCAAGCACCCTACATGACGATGCTGTTCATCAGAAGGGACAATTTCAGAAACTAAAGCATCCATCTCATGCTTTGTAATGGGCCTGCCACCTCTCCTGGCATCATCATTGGCACCGTGTCAGATCCGGTTAGAGCCAAGGAACTTTAGAAGACACAACTGCTGTAGCTACAGTCTTTCAGATGATAGACAAACCAAAAAGCCACTTACAAGCTCTAGAAGAGGAGAACACAGACACACAGCATGATTCAGGGGAAGTCACCTCCTGCCATCACTGCAGTATTCAAGCTGCTGAAGTCTGGTTCTGTGCCACTCTTTGACGTAAGGAGTTCTTATATCTAATAAAATGAAAAGAAGGCAGATTTACAGAAAGGTCGTTTTTTTTTTGTTTTTTTTTTTTGTTTGTTTGTTTTTCCTGCACAGGAGGTGTTAGGCCAAACAAGTCTGGGCACATCTGCTCTGGTTCCTGGCCACTGGGTGGACTTTGTGTGTGTTGAATGAGACCATTCCAGATCTCTGGAAAGTACCAAAACTGGATAGATAGTCAGTTGCCTCCACTGGAAGCACCTTGGAATATTCGAGCACTGGAGCACTAGAGCTTAACCCAGCCTTAATTTACATGCCCTAGCATGTGTGTGACCTGCCATGAGTCTAGAAGATGCAGGTTGAATGAGGGAGAGCACAGATAAAGCAGCGAAGGGAAAAGGGCAGCTTGTAGAAAGATCATTTGGGGACACTTCAAAGGGACCCCAGAATGACTGCTCAATGTGAGCTGGTGAGTCTCACAGCAAAGCAGCCAGAACACACATCTCAGGGAAACACCAAGCCAGCCTTCCTGGACTGCTTTGGGGCACCCAGTAATCTGATTTGATTTGATCTAGGTGAGCTGGTAAAGACCTGTGGGAGCCCTATTGGAAGCAGACCATAGCCTGAGAATGCTGAGACGGCAGGCCACTGATAACTCTGTCTTGTCCCGCAGTTGGGATGTGGCTGGGCATGGGGGCAGCAAGTGAGCAAGGACTTTTCAGACCCAGAAATAAAACCCCATTGACCAGGGAGGTGGATGCCAAAAGGGAAAGAGGAAGTGGGTGAATGCAGGGAACTAGATAGGGGGTGCTTTTGAAGCCCCTTTAAGAGGGACTGGTATAGAAGAATAAAGGCAGAAGAGTTGGGGGCACAGAAAGGTAAAGTGTCAAAGATTGAATCCCCTCACAGCCTGGAGAGGAACCAGCCATATGCCAACTCCTGAACTGGCCTTTCTTCCTCCTGAGAAGGCAAGAGGCTGGTACAGGTGCCTACAGACACTGTGACCTAGGCCTGGTGCACTCTGCTCACCCATGTTGGCACTGTACCCACATTATGTTGCCAGTGGGGCAGGGGATTTTTGTCTGGAAAGTTGGGCCACTGCTTACAGGGTTCCAGTTCTTTGTTTCATAACAAAATTATTTCTTCACTAAAACCTCATGCCAAACCTCAGAGTAGAACTGAGCCTGTGAAACAGGTCTGACATTGGGGCGAGGAAGGGAGCCTCTGTGTTAGACCTGCCCCTTCCTTCCCCTTTGCTCACACAGAGGGCCCAGAGCCACTAGAAGATTCTTAAGGGCTTTTCAGCTCTACCTTAGCACCCCAACATTTTGAGGTCCAGGTATGGCCCTCTGGGATTATTTCTGACTTTGAACTCAGAAATTACTGCTGGCAGTGCTCAGGAAACCATATGAGAGGCCAGGGATTGAGCCCAGGTTGGCCACTTGCAAGGCAAGTGCCCCATCTGCTGTATACATCTCCTGCTCCAGTACCCCAACATTTTGGATTAGATACAGGGGCCATGAGACAGCCAGAGGTAATATCCCTGAAGCAGCCTGGGCTTTCTAGCCTCCTACACACTTGCCTTGCCTGTCTCACCCACTGCTGAGAGTTGATAGTGCCTTGTCATATGCCCCACTGTCCAGGACTCAAGATCATGTATGACATGCTCCACCTGGCACCCTACCAGAAGCACTGAGGGATGACAGACATGTGGAGGTGGGATCCTATGTATGGCCCAGCCATCTGCCTCTAGGCTTGTGTCCTTTGCCTTGAAACCCCTCTCTACTCTGTTCCTCCACCTTGGCAGCCACTGTTCTGTCTAGTTCTGGAATCACAGCCAGGCCACCTCTCCTGAGCCTCACACCCAAGCCCTCTTATCTCTCCAGGACCCTCTAGCACCTTTTCCATGGTACTTTCAGGTGGCTCAATGGCCCGGCTGTGGCACAGTGTCTGTGGCCTTACCTCCCCTCAAGGAGCAATGTTGGTGCTTGAGATTTGGAGGACTGGCCACTGGAAATATCTTGTGGGATGACTGCTTCCTCCAGTGTTCATGTGGAACTCACCTTCCCAGTGGGGTTGTTCTGCTCCCTGAAAGCAGAACCTCATCCCTGACCTGCTCCAGGGAGGTAGAACAGGGCCTGACCACAGTTTGGGGGCCCATAGATGCCACTCCAGCTGCTGAACGGACTACAGCAGGCCCAGTCTTGAGTCCCTTTTACTTCAGATGCATCATGACCATGGTGCAGCCTGCCCACGAGGGGCTGCAGGAAGGCTGGGTAGTCCTCGGAGACAGCTTGGAGGAGCCCTGGGCCTTTTGTTCTGTCTGCCAGCACAGCTTGTGGAAGCAGCCCCAGGGCCCCCAGCTTAGGGAAGGAAAGCAAAGCAAGGAAGAGGAAAATGGTGAAGCAATGTGGTCACAGCAGTTCTCTGAGGTCACTAGTGACTGAGAATGTAGCCTGTCTGCTCCCTTTTACGGAGGCAACCAGTACGATGATCATGGCAATGAGCCCTCACCCTAGATCCTACTGTGAGTGCAACTGGAGGCATCCTGGTGCTAGATACTTTCTCAGAAATGTGTGTTAGGGGTGTCTCCATTTTCAGAGAAAATAAACCTCTGGAGAGGATCAGTGCCTGCTTGAGATACCCAGTTTATTGCAGGACCTCTCTGGCTCCATTTCCAAGATCTTAAACTCAAGGAACTGACTCAAAAGCAACTGCACCCAACAATCTGCTTACCCCCAAAGTGGCAGAGGCTCCATCTCAGACAGGTGTTTGAAAATTAAATCTTCCAGCCTGCTTGCAAATTCAGAGCACTTGAGTTTGGAGGCTTGTCCCAGTGTACTTGAAGAGCCTGAGAAATGCAAAGATGCCAGTAAAAAAGGCATTTCCAACTTGTAGGCCTGAGGTATCAGGACTCCAGAACCTGTGTCCTTTGATCCTGCTTTGAAAGTGCTGGATGGTTCCAGTTCTGTCTGGAATGTGCACGTTGTCAGTGGCTCACTGGCCAGATGTCACTGGACTCTATTAAACAGGGTCACAGAGCAGAACATTTTGATTCTGGTGGCTTCATTCCCTTTTCCTTTTCTTTTCTTTTTTTCTTTTTTCTTTTTGTTTGGTTTTTGGGCCGCACCCAGTGACACTCAGGGGTTCCTCCTGGCTATGCACTCAGAAGTCGATCCTGGCTTGGGGGACCATATGGGAAACCGGGGGATCGAACCATGGTCCGTCCTAGGCTAGCACAGGCAAGTCAGGCACCGTACCTCCAGCGCCACCGCTGGGCCCCCCTTTTCCTTTTCTTTTCATTCCATAGAAATGTGTGGGGGGGGTAGGGAGAGAGAGATTTCAGATCTACAAATTTTGAATTAATCATATAATTAATCACAGTTTATAGCAGTCTCCCATACCAGATTCTCCTTTAGCTTTATTTTGTCTTCTTCCTGGTTCTTTCTTGTAGTAGAGATCCTCCTCCATGTATTTTATAGTCTTAAGAACCTCTGAACTTTTGGTCCCTACACAAAAGGATTCTTCATACCTTGTGTCTGCAGTGTGTGAGTGTTGTCTATGGGAGATAGCATGGAGGTAAGGCATTTGCCTTTCATGCAAAAGGTCATCGGTTCGAATCCCGGTGCCCCATATGGTCCCCCGTGCCTGCCAGGAGCAATTTCTGAGCATGGAGCCAGGAGTAACCCCTGAGCACTGCTGGGTGTGACCCAAAAACAAAAACAAAACAAAACTAAAAAAGCATTTCCATAAGATTATTCTTTGCCTGTTGTCCCACCTTGACCTTCCAGGTGGGGGTGCTGTTGAGAGCCGAATAAATAGTCTATAAGCAAGGTGTTCGGGGTCTTTGGAAGAGTTTATAGAGGTGGTTTATGAAGCTGGTAGTAGGCAGACAAAGGACTCTCTGCACCCAACCTTTTTATACCCCTTTACCCTCCTGTCTGTGTGCATTATTTGCTACGGATAAATATTACCAAGATCCCCACACACACACATAAGGGGGGAAGGGGATAGAAATAAATTTCTCATTCTGGGAAATCCTTGAGGATACAAAAATTATCAATAAAGGAGTAAACGGGACACAACATGTGAGGAGTATCCAAAGTCTGTGATGATGGGCAGTATGGCTGGAGTCTGCTCTTCCCTGCCTTTTAGGGACTGTTGAAAATGGAAACTGAGCCCTCATAGCTCTCAAAGGCTGTGGTATGGCTCCTCTGCAGCCTCTTTCTCCTTTTTTCCCCATCCAAGACTTTTGTTGTTTGTTTGTTTGTTTGTTTTTGGGCTACACCCGGTGATGCTCAGGGGTTACTCCTGGCTATGCGCTCAGAAATTGCTCCTGGCTTGGGGACCAATTGGGACTCTGGGAGATCAACCCTCGGTCTGTCCTAGGTTAGCTGGGTAAGGCAGATGCCTTACAACTTGCGCCACTACTCTAGCCCCAGCCCATCCAAGACTTTTATCATCTTCCCAAGATGCTGCATCATGATGGTCTCCTCCTCCTGCATCCCCCCAGACTATTCAATCTGGCCTGTCCTCCTGGGAAGGGTCAGGAGATACCCCTGGACTGTGCACCAGGGATTGGAGGAAATAGGCACCATGGATCCATTGCTCTCAGTGAGCACCCATAGCCCTCACCCTGGTGTCAGGAGGGTTCTGAAGCCTAGGAGTCTCTCCTTCCTCACTCTAATGCATTAAAAAAATTAGGGGGTCCACACCTGGTCATCAAGCATTACTCTTGGTGGTTCAGGGGCCATATGAGATGTTGGGGCTTAAACCAGGTCATCCGTGTACAAGGCAAGTGCCCCACATGCTGCACTATTGCTCCAGCCCCTCTGCTATAGTCTGATGCAGCTGTACAATTCCCAGACCCTGACAGTGAGTTAATACATGCTTCCTTCACAGAGGGAAATTTCCCTCTTTAGGATGGCCCATATCTGGGAGTCCCAGCATCCAGTCCACTCTATTTTCACTATCAGCCTGTGTTGTTCTTTTGGCTTAATGACCTGTTTGGGAATATCTGAAGATCATTTAGTATGTGGCCTGCATAGGCTCCTGACACTTGAGCCATGACAAAGGCTTTAGGTAGGGATCAATGCTTCCTCCCTTTCTTGACTACAAAGCAGGTCCTAGACATGTTCACCATACAGCCAGCAAGCAGCATGACCACTGCAGACTCCCACTCTGGGCTGTTGCTGCGGCACTGTGAACTGGGTTGGCTGTCCATGTATGTTTGAGCACTTGTTTGTACCCTTTTGGGCAGAAAACTAAGAGAACAGTGGGTTTGTATTGTAAGTTGTTGGGGTCAGGGAGATAGTACAGTGGATAGGGTGTTTACTTTGCACGTTATAACCCGAGTTCAATTTCTGGCATCCCATAGGGTCCTCCTAACCTAACCAGGAGAAACTAAACAGGAGAAATTGTTTCTCCTAAACAGGAGAAACTGTGCAAAGTGATGCTCCAAAACAAGCAAATTTAAAAAATGATCTGTGAACAGTGTCTTTTTTTTTCTTTTTCTCGTGAACAGTGTCTTAAAGAATTGCTAAACCAGGCATTTCTTTTCTGAAGAGCAGCTTTGCTGTGTTGGACAGAGAAGATAGGTGGGGAAGCAAGCTCTGGCTAGGATTTCAGTTTTCTGGTGAAGCTTTGCAGGACAGTCAGGGAGAAAACTTAGACCGGCTTGGCCTCTTCTTCTGCTCTGATCTCATCTGAAAATCCAGGGATTTGCATCAAACTACATATACTTAAATTTGTTTACTATGACAAGATTTTGGGAGAGAAATTAGATTTCAGAGATAAAGGAGAGTGAATTGTCAAACAGCTAAGTGGGATTGTTTCTGTTCTTTCTCCACTGTGTTTTTAAAACGTGGGTTAAAAAAATCCAAATAATTGGGCTTTTCTCGTGCCAATGTGTGTCTAGTTAATGACTAGCTTCTGCCTTTTTGTTTCTGCCCAAATTCCCAGAATAAGCTTGCCTCTTTCATGTTTCTCCCTGGCAGCTCCTGGACCAAACAGTATGGTGATACTACAGAGCCCAGTTTTCCAATCGTGCTGAGCTATCCCCAGGGCCCATTTCCTCTAAGTGGATGCCAGAGATATCTGTGGGATCTGTGGGGACCTCAGAGCCCTGAAACAGCAATGAGGAAAAACCCTAGTCCTCCCTGTGGACTCCTAGCCCCAGAACCTCTCCTCCAGTTATTTTCTACTCACTTCACCCCCTGGGGAAACTGGGGACTTTCTGGCCAAAATGCAAAGTCTGTGTGGGAAGGACTTTCTTGTCCCCTTTTGGGCAGCCATGTAATTTATTGCCTGGGCCCAAAACCATTACTCTTCAGCGCCACCTGGTGATTTATATGGGATAATGCAAGACTTGAAAACCTTGATTCAAGCCTAGAAAGTCCTGAGGAGAGAGTTCTAAATTCCGGGAATCCGCGATAATCTGAGGGGCATGCAGTTTGCATGAAGTCAAGAGGCTTCTGTTGGGGCTGGAGTGATAGCACAACGATAGGACATTTGTCTTGCATGTGGCTGATCCAGGTCGGATCTGGGTTTGATCCCCGGTGTCTCATATGGTCCCCCAAGCCAGGAGCGATTTCTGAGCGTATAGCCAGGAGTAACCCCTGAGAGTCACTGGGTGAGGCCAAAAAAGCAAAAAAAGAAAGAAAGAGAGAGAGAAAGAAAAAAGAAAGAAAGGAAGGAAGGAAGGAAGGAAGGAAGAGGGAAGGAGGGAGGGAAAGAAGGAGGGAAGGAAAAGAGGCGCCTGTGCCGGCTGTGCCCAGGGCAGTAGGTGATGTCTGCCCTCTGGCAGTGATGCAGGACCTCAGACCTACTAGCAGCAGTAACCTGGGCAGGAGTTTACATCTGTTTTCTCTAGAAATCACAACTTGAAAGAATGAGCCTGAGGATAAGAAGTAGGGGGAATCTTAGGACTTTAGACCTTAACCTTGACTTCAGGATTAGGTATGAGATGGTGGAGCAATGAGTAGGGAGTCTATAGGCTGATTGGAGAGAGACTTGTGGTCCTTGATAAAGGCCTGGATACCAGGAAAGAAATTGCTTCAGTGACTCAGACTCCAATAACCAGTGAGGACCAGACAGTTCATAGTAGTGTGGACAGCTTTCATTCTGTGTATTGAAATAGGCCTATGTCCATCCCATAAGACTGTCCATCTAGCCATTTATCTGTTGATTTAGGTTGGAGTGTTCTGGAGAACCCACTTGCTAGCAGTTCTCTGATCTGACCTCACTCTGACTTCTGGCTGGACAGAAAGTCTGACTATATCCAAAATCAGCTGAGTTAGGAGGGAAAAGCTTTGTCCTACAGGATCAGCTAGTTGGCCAGCATCTAACACCCTACTGTAGGTTCTGGAGTGAGTCTTTAGTCAGGTTGAGGGGACCAGGAAGTAAAAGCAGTTCATTCCCTGCCAGCCCTGGACGACCTGTCTTCTGTCATCATCTCGGCACTCCCATTACCTTTGAGTACAGGGATTACCTCCCCTCACCCACACAGGCCATCTGATGAAAGCATTGAGTTAACCAGTGCCCACCTCTCTGACTGCCCCACCATGTGAGGCCTGCTAGACTGCATTCCAGCCTCCTTGCCCACCCCAAGTCTTGTGGAGCTAACTCTACATGAGTCTGTGAGGATGGGGGACTTCTTGCTGGGGACATGGCTCTTTTCAGAGCTGGCCCCTGGCCTTCATGACTATTCTATATAGGGCCACATTCCTTCTAGCTGGGGGATACAAATAGGGTGGGGAGCTGCTGGGGCACTGTCTAGTAGACACAGAGACTTTTGAAAAGTGTGCCTACACCTGGCAGTGCTCAGATAATCCAGGCGGCTTGGCGTACTAGGGTCTGAATCTGTGTGCAAAGCAAGCACCTGTGCCACTGTACTTATTTCTCTAGTTCCTAAAGACAAGAGAGGTGGCAGGAATGGATTCTACTGGCATCTAGGCCTCACTTCGACCTCATATGCTGTCAAGTCACTGAATGTGCATGCGGAGTTGAGGTGGGTGATCATGAAACATTTAGCAACAGCTAAAGTGTCTGAACACTGACCAACACTTAAAGCAAAGTCCACTGTATCATGAATACAGGTGTTTCTGGCAATGGTTGTTTGGGCTGCATTTCTCAGGCAGGAGTAACAAGTAGAGACAGTTTGAGAAGCCCTGATTCATGTAGGGCTAAGGCAGCAATGTTGCTGACCCAACATCAATGTCCCATGATTCCCACACAGACTGCTGGTTCTAGATATACATCATGGAGGGTGATGTCATGCAGTAAGAAATCTTGTTCTAGGGTTGGAGTAGTAGTATAGCAGGTAGGGTGCTTGTCTTGTACATGGTCTATCCAAGGTTTCTTCTGAAGCATCCCATATCATCCCTGAGCACCACCAGGGATAATTCCTGAGAACAGAGCCAGGCATGATTCCTGAGCACCATTGAATGTAACCCAAAAATCATAGAGATACAGAGGTAGATATCTTCTTCTAGAACATCTGTGTGTGACTATGGGACCCTTGGAGCTCTGTGGCATTGATAGAACCTCCTCAATTTGAGGAAAAACTCATTTGTATTTCTCTTCACAGCTGACCTCTATTGGGAAGGCTGAGGAGTTGGAGCAGCCAGAGGTGGTCAGACCCTGTAGGCGGGGGAGCAGCGAGCAGGAGCAGGCACCCAGGATGGCCCGGCAGCCACCACCCTGGCTCTGTACCGCCGCTGGCATCCTCTGCCTCCTCAGCCTGGGTGCGGCCATTGAGATCCCCATGGACCGTGAGTACTGCTCTGACCTGGGCAGGGGTATTGGGAGAGGCTCAAAGGACTGCCTCACATGCCTCACATATGGGAACCCTGGGGTCACCTCTAGCACCTCTGACTCTGCCTCTCTGCTCTCAAAAACGAAAAGTGCTCCAAGGAGGCCAGGGTGGGGACGTGGATTCAGGGTTCAGAGGTGGGCCTCTGGGAGATGCTAAAAGGAGCAGGCAAGTAGAGTGGGGAGGGTGCAGGGGGCTCCTGAGTCCCCTCCATTGGTTCATCAACTGTGTGTCCCAGAAGCTGTGGTTCTTTCTCACCTTTCCTCATGTCTGCAAGTTTGGAAACCCTCAGTCCCTGTCAGGGCTAGGCAGTGGGCTCTTGTTCAATGGGAGTGTCTTGTCTCATTGAGACATTAAAGCAGAGCATGCCCATGCCCCATTGAACTGCCTGGCATTGCCCACCCTTCCTCCCTTTTACTGTGACCATTCCACTTTCTCACACAACTCAGAACCCTAAACCAAAGGATTATGGGGTGCTACAAAAGCTGGGCCCCCTGCAGCCTGGTCAATGAGCAGTCGCTGTGCCCTTGGCCCTGCAGTTAAACATGTATCCTAGTTCTGACTCCTCTGCCAGGACGTCGTGATAACCCCAGATGAGATGTCAGCTCCACTTTGTCCTGTGTTTCTTGCCTCTGTGAAGGGAGAGGACAGGACCTATAGGCTGCCCCGATGACAGGGACTGTGTTCAGGCGCAGTTGTCCAGGAGGGTGGGAGACAAAGGCACCCTGGGAAGTAACTCCGCTCCCCACATATTCCACTCAGCCAAAGCCAGGCCTTGTGGTGGGGGGGCCTTCACTGAGCTGGGAGAGAAGTAGAGATCTCACTGGGGTGTGAGATGAGGGAGCCCAGCAGGTAAGTCCTGTCTGCCGTGGATGGGCCAGAGTGCATTCAATGGAGTTTTGCTCACTCACGGGTCTAGCAGATGATCAGTCAGCCAGATATGGTCAATGTAGCCAAATAAGAGTACATCCCCGCAGGCACTAGAGTGAGGGGTTCATTCTCTCTAGCATCTATTCCCCAAGCCTGCACTTCCATCGTGGGAACATAACTCAGGGGCCCCTTGAGTGGGCCCAGGAAGAGATGCTGTGGACATGTATTAGAATTTGGGATTTCTAAAGAGCTTCTGGGGTCACAGACAGGAGCCCCCATAGCCAGTGCCTATCAAGTACCACCCCAGGGTAATGACCTCTGTCTGGTCTCCCTGCTCAGGGTCTCTGAGGGTACCTGATGTTTTCCACTCAATGTTTTAAAGGAAATCCAGGCCCTCACTTGCTTTGCTTTTGCACAAAGGACTGTGATCATCCACACACCTGTTTCTACCTTCTACCTCACAGCAACCCGCCTCTTCTCAGTTTCTAGAACTCGCCAGAGAAACCCTGCCATGTCCTCATATAAGAACCACGTTTTGTGGGTAGCCTTGACTCAAAAGCTGTTACACTGAGCTTTCCTGCCTGATGGCTACTAGCCACCCACTGGCCTCTTGGAGGGGCCGTGGGAATGTGCTGCCCTAGACTCTTCAAGGACTCTATCGTCCTTTGTTGGAGTGCAGGCCCTGATGCCCCTACAGTCACATCCCCCCAAAAGAGCCTGGCCTTTGAACAGAGCTAAAGGCCGTGGCAGTGACCACCTGGAGAGGTATTGTGGGAACATTTCCTCCCCATTTCTGCAACTTTCTTCTGTAACCCTCAGGGGAGCACATGGCAGGCAAAAACATTCTCCCCACCTGTAATCAAGGGCAGCCTGGCATCCCCATTTCCATCAGCTTCCTCGCAAACTGGTGCTGCAAGAAGGGGCCTGACCCAGAAAGGGGATGTCGGCTAGAGCAGGCTTAGCCCTGCCAGCTCCACACAGGGTTCCCCCCCTCCCCCGGAAGCCAAGAGAGCATATTCGCCATCTACTCTCCTTGGACATCCACAGGCTTCCCAGGAGAGGACCCAGGAGGCTTGACCAGGGGCTGCCGTGTGTGGGTCCCCCTATCCTGGGCATGGCCTCTGCTCCACAGTCTCTCATGATGTTCCTGTGGCAGATTCCTCAGCAGCAGGTGGTTAAAAGGTTCTCCAAAGGAACCAGCCTGTCTTTATGGTGGGCCTTGGGCCAGCACCCCCTTTGGGTTGCTTTGTGGGTCCCACTTTCCCTAAGCCATCCCTTTCTGAGTCATTCCAGGGTTGTGTAAGCCCTGGGTGTGTCTATGGCTCTACCATGGAGCCAGCTTGTGCCAGGTGGATGGAAAAGGCCTTGGGGTCACCCCCGGCCCCCACCCCAGCCGAGCCAGGAAGACCACAGGGATAGGAGCAGAAAGGAGACCTAGGCTCTGCTCTATTCCCAGAGACTCAGAGGCAGGGTGGTCTGGAGAGTGGTTGAGTGACATGTGAGTAAAGAAGGTGACGTATGAGGAAGGAAGGTATTTTATGAGGAAGGAGGAAGTGATCTGAGGAAGGAAGTGATGTATAAGGAAAGAAGGTGAGGAAAATGATTTGGTATGTGACGAGGACCTGATAGACCTGGGGCTCTCTGCCTGCAGTGGTGGCTCAGCCCCTCTATGGCATCCAAAAAAGATAGTGTCCCCGCTGAGAGCCCAGCCGATGACATGTGCGCTGGAGCTGGCCTCCCACTTTCTCCACTTTAAGTGAAGGCTCCTAGCTCTGTCCAGGCACTGTGGCTCTCAACCTGAGCTGAGTGGTTGTCAGGACACTCTGGCTCAGCACTGCCCCTGCAGGTGGGAGGTGAAGTCCAGGGCCTGAGTCATAACTGGGTCATAACTACTTCTAATAAGTCTTCTTCTCTCCCCCAATGCTAACCCTCGGAACTAACAGCCAGCATTCAGAACGAGCGTAAGTTCAGGCCTCGGTGGCTCCCGGGGTGGGGGAGGACACACAGGAGGGGCACTAAGAGGGCACTGTGAAAGCAACAAGTAGACCCTGAGTCTCTCCACTGCCCTGGCATGAGTGAACACCTGTGTGGGGCTTCCAGGGGCTTAGTGGAACCAGGCCACAGGCCTCTACACTGAGACTTATTTCTAAAACGTTCTCTGGAGCTCACCTCTCCCTCTCAGCTCCCACTTCATGCGTTCAGGCATGGGCTTTCCTCCAGGCTCCAGCTATCATGACCCCTGAATTCTAGAACTCCATCTGCTATTGGTTCTCACTCAGCAAATGTGAAGAACCACCATGGACTGGCCTGGTGTTAGACATGAGTCTCTGAGATGGCATGAAACTGCCCTTCACCTCACTCAGGAGATTATAAAGGGTTTTACATGTGCACCCTATTCCCATAACCTCATTTAAGGAGCCAGCTCTTTAAAATGGGGCTGTCACCCCACCCACACCACCTGTCCAATGTGTCTCTGGAGCTCCTCGTGATGCTCGTTCTCCTACCCCCACCCCAGGCCAGGACCTGTCAGTGAGTCCCCACTGACAAGTACTCTGTGCACCCACAGTGTCGCAACCTCCCACAATCACCAAGCAGTCTGTGAAGGACCACATTGTGGACCCCCGAGATAACATCCTGATCGAGTGTGAAGCAAAAGGGAACCCAGCCCCCAGGTGAGTCTAAGTTGAATGGGTGATCAGGACCTCACCCACTCCTGCCCTTAGGTCTGCAGACAACTGTGGCCACAGAGCAGACCATGGATGAATTCAAAGGCCTTCCTGGGCACCCAGGAGGTGGGAACTGTGATCTGAAGAACTGGGAAATATAGCTGATGAGGAACTGGGGCAGGGGAGGGGAGGGACCGAAAGATAACACAGAGGCTTGGGTGGGTTGCAGAGAGCTGAACACGGTGCTGTTTCCAGCATAGAACCAGACCTCTCCTCACTACCTCTATGCATGTCTCGTGTGCCTCATTCAAGCCTGTTTTGGGGGGTTCCCAGGAGGTATAGGCTGAAGGGCTGCTGCTTCTCTGCTCTAAAAAAGTTGGATCCTCAAGGTAAAGTCACAGAATTGGGCAGGGTGGGAACCCAGAAAAAAAAAAAAAAACAGAACTAGCATGTCCCTGCCAGTGATGAGCAGCATTTCCCACCATCAAAGCCACCTCCTGAATGGTCATCATTGAAAGAGCCTCTGAGGATTCAAGCCTGACAGAATCCCATGGTACCCCCTCCAAGGAGAAAGGAGCAGGGGGATCCCCCTGTATTGTTGTCCACCACCCTTGTACCCCATGACCCTGGAGGGAGAAGGGTGGGCAAGGACAATCACCTGCTTCTGGGCTTGCTCAGAAAGTCTCATGGGGTCTTTCTGAGAACAATGACTGTGACAGTGAGCAGTGCTCTTGCTCCTCCTGCTGTTGTTTATAAGGTAGTTTCTAGAATAGCAAAGAACACACACAACATGCATACACAGACATTTTATACCAGGGGTCCTCAGACTTTATAAACAGGGGGCCAGTTCACTGTCCCTCAGACTGTTGGAGGACCGAACTATAGTTAAAACAAATATATGAACAAATTCCTATGTACACTGAATATATCTTATTTTGAAGTGAAGCAACGAAATGGGGACAAATACAACATGGGCTGTAGTTTGAGGACCACTGCTACATAGACACATACACACTCTAAACACACATTCCACACATACTCCATACTCAGTTCACAAATACATACTCCATACACACATTCTCCACACACTCCAAACACACACTACACACACACACACACACATACACACACACACACACTTCACACACTCACCAAGGCCCATTTGCATGGAGGTATGATTCTGTAACTGAACCCCAGGCCCACGAGTTTCCCCACCCAGACTCCCCCAGAGACTCCTCCTCATCCACAGCTTCCAGTGGACTCGCAACAGCAGGTTCTTTAACATCGCCAAGGACCCACGTGTGTCAATGAAGAGGCGCTCTGGGACTCTGGTGATCGACTTCCGAAGCGGTGGCAGGCCTGAGGAGTACGAGGGCGAGTACCAGTGTTTCGCCCGCAACAAGTTCGGCACGGCCCTGTCTAACCGCATCCGCCTGCAGGTGTCCAGTGAGTTGGGGTGAAGGCATTGCATGGTCCTGCCAGGACCCCAAGCTTTGACCATGGGTACTTTCATGTCTTGCTTGATTTTCAATCCAGGGGTGGAAACTTGAACCCAACTCAAAAAGATCCTTAAGAAAGGAAACTTTCGGGGCCCGGGAGATAGCATGGAGGTAAGGCGTTTGCCTTTCATGCAAAAGGTCATCGGTTCGAATCCCGGTGCCCCATATGGTCCCCCGTGCCTGCCAGGAGCAATTTCTGAGCATGGAGCCAGGAGTAACCCCTGAGCACTGCCGGGTGTGACCCAAAAACA
>PVKC010014790.1:0-21904 GCA_004027635.1 Crocidura indochinensis | reverse complement strand
AAAAAAAAAAAAAAAAAAAAAAGAATAAGTACATTTTACATGAGGTTCACTCTTGGTGTCATATATTCTGTAGGCTCAGACCAAATTACCTTGTCATATATTCATAATATTATGGGAGTAATTTTCCCTGCTAAGAATTAACATATTATGGCATATATAATAATATAATAATCATAATCATATAAGAACATTTTAACCCTTTTAATTCATCATCTCTGCTTCTCCCAGCCTTGGTGATATTTATTATTTTCAAAGATTTTTCATTCCAGAATGTCATATTGTTGGAAATTACATGGCAAATAGTTTTTCCAGATGAATTTATTTCCTTTAATAGCATGCATGTGCGTTTTTAATGCTTTTCATGACTACTAGTTCTTTTTAATTTTTAAGCAAATAATATTTTATTATCTTATATTATCATTAAAAAATTTATGAAATTTTTACATATTAAAGATTTAGGCTATTTTTAAATGTGGAATATTTGGAATACATGAGATATAAAGATCTTTGTGCTGCCTTTTTATGATTTTCTTGTTGGGGATGAGTTTTTATTTCTTACTGGAAAAGCAGATACTTCATCTGTAAATGAGAAAAATAAAGGTATCTCTCTTTATAGATACATACATAATCTATGTAAAGAGAGATACCTTTATATACCTTTATAATATAGGTACAAGATTTATCTGTAAATATAAAATGCATATATATATAAAATACATATATATTCATATACATATATATATATATATGAATCCACACATAAAGGCCAAAAAAGGAGATTTTGTGTGTGTAATATAGTACTTGGTTTCAAAAATGGCAATTTAAATTTTTCTCGGTTTTCTCTGAAACAGAGAGAACCATTGATATTTTCCCCTAGATTAGCACTAAATCTTTAATCAAATCCTAAAGTCCTCAGGTGTAGGAAAACTCTACTTGTGTCTTTTATGTTTTCTACTATTACATAGAGTGGTTGTATAACACTGCCTAGCAATTTATCAAAAAAGTATCCTTTTTATCTGGGAAATAATTTAGTCAAAAATCTCCCTTAGAGCATAAAGATAAAACAACACCATTTTAAAATGCTCATTATGACTTCAATATTTTAATTGCTTGATTCTATCTCCACAGCATTTCAATACCATAAAATGAAAAATAGACAGAATTTGGTTCCATTCCTGCAAAAGTCCAGAAAGAATGGAATACTCTTGTGAGCCATGGAAACTCAACTTTCACCCAATAGAACTAACTAACCTTGGTTCATGAGATAACTTTCTAGTAGTGGACTTTGAAAAAATAATAGCTTATCTACCTCTCTGCACTGAATCCCAAGATATATAAAGGGCATATTTTTCACAGATAAGTTATTTTATGAATACAATGTGGAAGCTTGTCCCAAGTGAACAGTGTTAACTCATGATAGTAATAGCTTAAAAAATGAAATCTAATTGATAGGATTTGTTTATATCACCAGTTAAAAAAAAAGGAGACATGAGTAGATATGCGTAATGGTGACTATTAAATTTAAAGACCATTGAGTCTTTATGTTCAAAGAAACAAAGTTGCATTGCATTATGGGATCTTTACAACTTATGGAACATGTTATTTTCCATTTTTGTAATCAAATCAAATGAGAGAAAGTTAATTTCTATTGGCTACTATGTATATGAGGCTTGAAAAGAATTGTCCCTAAGTAAGAAGATTCTGGATGTGTGAGAGAACAAATTGGAAGTATAGGTAATTTGAGAAATAATACAGATGAGATGAAACAAAATAGTTATTTTTCCTTTAATATAAGAAACAGTGACATCAAATTGCTATTTGATATTTTTTTAGAAAAAGCAATTCAGTAAAGTGATACACATAGTCTATTTACGCTTAAATGTACTCCCAGACTTCAAAGTCTTACTTATGAATTTGATTCTAACATCCATATGTTAATATACAAAATAAAATATTTCCAGGGGCTGGAGGGAGGGCATTTACCTTACATGAGGTCAGATCAGGTTTGACTCCCAGCATCCCATATGGTGCCTGAGTCTAGAAGTAATTCCTTAGTCCAGAGCCAGAAATAACAGCTCAGTGCCACTGAGTGTGGTTCAAAAACAAATAAACAGGGGCCTGAGCAGTGGTGCAGAGGGATAAAGCGTCTGTCTTGCCAGTGTTAGCCTAGGATGGAGTAATAATATAACCTTTCAGGTGTTTTTAGATTAAATGTGCACATACATAAACCATACATATATATGTACACTTATAGATTAAAAGCATATAAACCCATATATGTATATGTATATATGCTATATAAATTGATAAACAGACATAAGAAGCTAAGTAAAGAAAAGAAATTCCCATGACTTTATTACTGATTAGGTTTAGATTTTAATTTAACCTCCAGTATTTCATAGCTCTTCTATTCTACAGAAAAAATTGCTACAGTAAATTTGGTTAAACATATAATTTACATGAAATTTATTAAAATTTTTGGGTCACCTCTATGTGAGTACAAAACACATTTTTCTTCAACTTATACATAAAAATTAAAGAATGTAAAGTTCCTCCTATACATGTATATTTTATTCAAATTCATTTTTGAAATTATTGTGGTATAAAGCTGTCTTATTCATTATTTTATGTTTTAATTCATCTGGCCCTAAACATCCCATATTTTATTTTATTTATTTATTTATTTTTTTGGTTTTGGGGTCACACCCGGCAGTGCTCAGGGGTTACTCCTGGCTCCATGCTCAGAAATTGCTCCTGGCAGGCACGGGGGACCATATGGGACACCGGGATTTGAACCGATGACCTTTTGCATGAAAGGTAAATGCCTTACCTCCATGCTATCTCCCTGGTCCCAACCATATTTTATTTTAGACATAGTGATATAATTTAGGTCATTTCTGAGTTAGCAATTATAAATTGGAATAGTACAGGTTATATATTTAAGCATATAATCTATAAATAGCTTTTTTAAAATATAAATTATTTTATTTAGGGGCCAGAGCTATAACACAGTGGCAGGACATTTGCCTTGCACGTGGCTGACCCAGGACAAACCTGGATTTGATCCCTGACATCCCATATCGTCCCCAAGCTAGGAACCATTTTTGAGGGCATAGCCAGAAGTAACCCATGAGCATCACCAGATATGGATCAAAAACAAAACAAAAAATATTTAAAGATTATAATGCACACATTTTTTCTATCTATAGTGGAGCAAAATTATTAGAAATAAAAGAGAAATAAATGAAGGGAGGAAGAAAGAAAGGAGGGAAGGAAGAAAGGAGGGAGGGAAGGAAGAAGGAAGAAAGGAAGGAAGAAAGCAGGCAGGAAGGAAGAAAGGAAGGAACGAAGGAAGGAAGGAGGTAGGCAGGAAGGAAGGAAATGGGAAGGAAGGGGGAAATAAGAAAGAAAGGGGAAAAGAAGGAAGGAAGGAAGGGGAAGAAAGGAAGGAAAGGGGAAGGAAGAAAGGAAGGGGAAGAAAGAAGAAAGGAAGAGAGAAGAAGGAATAAAGGGAAGAAAGAAACAAAGGTGGGAAAGAAGGAAGGAAGGGAAAAAGGAGGAAGGAAAGAAGAAAAGGAGGAAGGAAGAAAAGAGGGAAGGAAAGGAAGAAGGAAGGAAAGAAAGAAGAGAAAGAAAGAAGAAAGAGTGAAAAAGGAAGAAAGAAAAAGAAAGAAGAAAAGAAGAGAAAACAATACAGCAGCAAGATAATTTGAGAAAATCATAACTCATAATGAGGTCATTATCAGTATCAGAAGGTTTAGTAAACTCCTGTTGCTAGCTTTTATTTTCTTTTTGAACAATCAATGGCTACAGATACACATTTGTGTCTAAATAGATGTTTTCCTATGGAAATGATAGTAATGAAAAAATTAGAATTTGATGCACAGGCACAAATGCAATACCATGTTTAGAAATTCTAAGTGCTATTCTAATACTGCACTTGTGGGGAAGATTTTTTGGCTGCTAGGGCTTCTGGAAGTACAAATTAGCAATAGGATGGTTCCTGCACTCACTCTAATAAAGTTCTGGAGATTTTAGCCCAAATACCAGCATACCTAGAGTTTCTATTTTTTTGGTTTTTGTTCTTGTTTTTGGGCCACAGCCGGTGATGCTCAGGAGTTACTCCTGGCTATGCGCTCAGAAGTTGCTCCTAGCTTGGGGGACCATATGGGAAACCGGGGGATCGAACCGCGGTCCATCCTAGGCTAGCACAAGCAAGGCAGGCACCTTACCTCCAGCGCCACCACCGGGCCCCATACCTAGAGTTTCTATCAGATTGGTGTCTCTGCAGAGGGCTGTAGGTGAGTTGTAAAGTTGGGCAAAGCTGCGATTGTGAGTGGTGGGTGCAGCAGATGTAGCTTCTACTGGGAAGAGACTTGGCCCATCCTCTCCTCCTGAGATTTTAGCTTTCAGGTGTGTGACTGGTCTACCCATAATATTTCATGGCTTGGTTTTGGAATACAGAGTGATTCTATGGAGCTGGCCAAATGTAGACACGATAACTATATTTGTTCACTTTTATAAAAAAATAATTTTGCTCCAATAAATCTAGAAACAAATGCATGCATTATGATCAACTATATCAGCCATGTGATACATGGTCTTTTTTTTTTGATGCATGGTCTTTAAATAAAGAAATTTATATTTAAATACAGCTCTCTACAGGTTACATACATAAGCATAAAAGCTGTGCTAGTCCTACTTAGAATTGCTCAATTCAGAAATGGCCTAAATTAGATCATTATGTCTAAAATAAGATGTTTAAGACAGGATGAAATAACTCATGAAATAATGAATAATATAGTTTTCAAAACTAATTTGAATGAAGAATACTAGTATAGAAGGAGATTTACATTCTTTAATTTTTATGTATAAGGTCTTTTAAGTATTATTTATCTACACATGAACTTTTTTGAGTTAAAAGGAATTCACCTTTTAGTTTTACTAAATATTTCTGCTTCTCTTTCATAGTGTCGTGCCAATTTACATTTGAGCAATTTGTGTGTTTGATTACTTGATATTCTGGTTATGAGCAGAATTTTACAAGATCATGCTTTTTGTTTGCATTTCTCTTATTCTTATGATCATTTATACCAGTCTCTTTTTCATAGTCTTTAGATATTCAAGTTTAATGTTTTTCAAGAAGCTTTTAAAAATATTTTGTTCAATTATTTTCCTAGGTTTTATGACATTTTCTTATTAACTGGCTCTTATATATTATATTGATGTTTTATTGATTATGTATTGTTGTTTATATCAGTGAGGTCCATAGCTTTATAATTAATTGAAAATAGAAACATTTAATCTCATATTTTGTACATTAAAAGTTTGCTTAGCACTTAATTGGCACATATTTTTATGAAACATCAGTAACTTTAAAGAAACCATAGATAAAAATGTGCTCTAATTGAGTAATGCATGCCAAGAATTTTTCATGTGAATTTAAAATCTACCTACTAAAAAAGATTTGTATAGACATTTTTGGAAAGTAATGTACTATCATTGACATAAGTTTATGGAATTTTAGTAGTTTTAGTCTAGTCATCTATATGTGTAAATGTATCATCATGTCTACAATAAAATCATAGCAATCTTTCATATGAAAAAAGCATAGAAAGGTAACAATAAATGGTAAAATGTCATCAAAATTGGAAACAGTTTTTAAAGATCTGAGCCTACAATGACACTGGTGGAAGGAAGTGGGTCTCTGGTAATGGTTGTCAGACTGGACTGATGTATACATGAAAAGTATGATTAATAGTGTGATAGTGTAAATTTTGATAAAGCAATAAAAGCATTTAAAATATTTTAACAAAGTCTAAAAAATAATAGAGTCAACAGCACTGTGATTATGAGACCTTAGCTACAATTACCAAACTCAAAAATGTCATGGAGACAAGTATGTCAATTTGTAAGGCAATAACGCATGATTAATAGTATGTAAATCTTGATAAAGCAATAAAAACAGTTGAAATATTTTTTACAAAGTTTTCAAAAATAACAGAGTCAAAAACACTGTGATTATGAGACCAAAACTACAATTACCAAATTCAAAAATGTCACGGAGGTCAGTATGTCAAAAATGTAAGACAAAAATGTCAAGGAGGATGGGAGGGGACATGGAACGCAGTGAAAGTTGACACTGGTGGTGGGATGGTATTGGGTGGGACATTATGTGCCTAAAATTCAAATATAAATTACTCTGCAAACCATGGTGCCTAAAAATATTAATGATAGCAACAAATAGATGATTACTTCACAAATTTCTCTAATGGCATGCTTAGGAAATTGATATTATGTGAATTTGGAATTGTCTTTAGTTGAAGAGCAGGATCACCCTAATGAAATAATTTTTCCCACTTATATTTTGGGTATTCTTGAATAAAATATATGAGTATCAGGAATTTTTAAGAAAAAAATGTGTAGATAACTTTGATAAGTGTAGATGACTTTGATGACTTTGGTGATAAAATATCATCTTATTTTTTAAAATCATTATACCGTCTCTTCTAAAATGTCTTCAATATTCCCCAAAACACCCCAAACAACAAGGCATTTTTTATTTTTGCATATTAGTTTTTCTCTTCTTTTTTATTTCTATTCCTCCTTTTTTGGGGGGTGGGGGAGGTAATGGGAGAAGTCTCAGGAGTCATGGGAACTTTTTTTCCATGTACGGGGGACCATATGGGATGCTGGGATTTGAACTGATGACCTTCTGCATGAAAGGCAAACGCCTTACCTCCATGCTATCTCTCCGGCGCCATTCTTTTTTTTCTCTCTCTCTTTTTTTTTTTTTTTTTTTTTTTTTTTTTTTTTTTTTTTTTTTTTTTTTTTTTTTTTTTTTTTTTTTTTTTTTTTTTTTTTTTTTTTTTTTTTTGGTATTTGGGCCACACCCGGCAGTACTCAGGGGTTACTCCTGGCTATCTGCTCAGAAATAATTTCTGGCAGGCACGGGGGACCATATGGGACGCTTGGATTCGAACCAGCCACCTTAGGTCCTGCATCAGCTGCTTCTTGCAAGGCAAACACCGCTGTGCTATCTCTCCGGCCCCATGGGAACTTTTATTAGTCAGACTGGCAGTTTAATTCAAAACCCCGAGGATGTGGTAAATCTGAGACCCTGAAATGCCCAAATTACCCCCATCATCCTAATAGGGGTCTCCAGCATGCACCACAGGTGTTTGCACCCAGGCATGCTGGGATCAAACAGGGTTCATTACAATGCAAGGAAAGTCCTTTAACCACTGTGCTAGCCAATGCCTGGAATTTAGATGTTTTATTGTGATCACTCATTATGATGCGGACCTCCAGCTCAATAGTTCAATGTTGGCTTCGCAGAGCAATATGATGTTGTTCCAATCTGTTCACCAAGTCATAATCTAAGTATCTCAGAGCTGACCTTATCAATGCTTAAGAGTTTTTAGGGATGTAGTTTGCAGTGCTGGTTGAGAGGAAGGATAAAAGTGACAGGGATAAAATTCAGAACTTCACTCATATGCCAGGCATGTGCTCTAGTCATTGAGTGATCATCCAGCTCACAAGAAAATATTCCTCAGGAATATTTCTCACCAACCTAATAATTTACTGGGAGGCAAACTCAGGTTGTCATGAGACATATGAGGGATTTTAAAACATGTTTTATTGGTTGAGGTTCTGTGATTCATCATATCATAAGAGCATTTTTTAAATCTGCTAAAATATTTTTATTAACTTGACATATGTGCCAGGAAATTGTTTTAACAATTCCTCCAAATGGCTGTTGTGAAATGAAGAGATGCAAATGTGGCTTGCTTAATAACTAGGTGTTTAAGGAAATCTGTAATGGGGGAAAAAAGTAAAGTTTAGGAATATGAAAATTTGGGACATCAGAATGATTCTATTTCTAATTGTGGAGGAATTTAAGAGATGGGGCTTATGTAATTTTCTCATTCTCAACCATATTTATTTCCTTTTTGTATTTATGTACAATATCCAATGTTTTACTGTTGTGGATTTGTCCTGAACTCCATTATTAATGTGACTTCCTGTCTGAGCTTAGGTAAGCTACTCACCTAATTTAGAGAAAAAAAAAAAGTAATCCATGTTTTGAGACAAGGCCCTTTTGTTTAAAGAGCTTTAAGATTAGGATGACAACCAAGAGACATTTGACCCAAATCTCAGAAAGTCCTGAGAGTGGATTTTCTCTGTTTAGCACATCACCACAATTGAAAATATTAAAAGAGGAGAAATGCCCGGGAGAAAAGCACCTATTTGCCTGGGAGAAATTCAAAAATCAACCTATTCTTTTCAACAGCCTTTGTTTCCCCTCCATCAGGGAACAGATGGATTCAGGAGAGGTGTTTGGTCAGTTTTATTAGGAAATTGACTCAGGTCTGTCTTGCTTACAGAAAGAAGCCAGACAGAGAGCAGAATCTTACTCACAAATCTTTAGGAAGTGTTGAAAGCTGAGTCATTTCAAACATGTAAATCCTTTTGCAACAAACAGCACACATTTGCTTACTTTGGACAGCTACAGAAAGAAAAAAATTGAAGCAAATGGAATATTTAAAAAAAATGGAGGCAGAATGAAAAATGGATTAAGAGAATGGAGTGAGCACAGGGAATGTCTTATTTTTTTGTATTGGGCCTTGGTTCTGCTTTGCCCTGAAACATTCTTAAACCACACCCTCTGCACTCCAATCCATCACAGGAGACTTTACAAACACACATGAACTCGAAGAGTCAATTGTATAGTTTCCTTTTTAAGAAAAAAAGGGATCCTAAAGCTTAGGAAATGCTACTTTTATATGAAGAATAGAATATTTATTCTCTAAAAATGAACTATATAGTTATGTAACTATATAGTTAGAGAATAAATATTCTATTCTTCATATATATGCCCTCCCTTTTTTGTCTGCTAAATTGATTTTTGAGAAAATAGTTGTTTATTTTTATGGCTACTATTATTATTATTATTATTTATTATTATGTTTATGGCTATTATTGCTATTTCAATGAATTTCCTCGTTGAATAAATTATAGTTATAAATTTAGCACAGAATTTCAAAAGGCCTCAAAAATGCATGTGTCACTGTGTCAAGAACCTCTATATGTTCTGTTTAAGAGCTCATGGATTGAGAGACAATTCTTCTGCAATTTCTTGTCCTTCCATGACTTGGTAGTGGAGAAAATCTAAAATTAGGAGATTCTGATTCCATCTGGCCAGCTCAGATCATAGCCTTGAATGATCACACGTTGCATCTTGCTTCTGAACTTTTGACAGTAAATATTTGACTGGTGGAGCTGGTAAGGACCTGAATAGTAAATATTTTACGAGGGGAAATAGGAACTCCCGCTGCTCTGTCCTTCCCTTACATTAAACATATTAATTTATATTAACTGGAAACCAGATAATTCTCTATTTACCCCTGTCAATTATTAGTCATCATTTTGAGTCCTAAATCCTGCTTCTATCAAAAATAGGATATGAATTGGTGTGTGTGTGTGTGTGTGTGTGTGTGTGTGTGTGAGAGAGAGAGAGAGAGAGAGAGAGATAGAGTGGAATAAATCTAAAATGCTGCTAATGAAGTGTGCCCCTCCCCGAGATAAATGGAAAACTTTCTGTGATGTACAGCATATACGGAGAATTTATTCTTTACCAGGGAATATTGTCAGCAAAGTGATCTTATGTTTTACCCTCTACTACTTAATGAACTCTGCATATCTTTAGAAGAGTTAATAATAAAGGTGGGCCAGCCAGTGGATTCCCCATATTTGCAGTGGTTTAGGATGCTTTGTTGGAATCTTTCCTCTTTTCCTAGAGGAGCAACAGCTGGTTTTCATTATCCATCAGAATATGATATACACCACCAGAAAAGTGGTCAAAATGCATTAAAAGGGAGATCTGGTAATGCTGCGGTTTGTTCCTAGGGGTGTCAAGGTGAAGAATCCATCCTGTTTTCAGATCACTGTAAACCTAATCCATTTCATCATACACCCAAGTCAAATCCAGCAATGTTTTCTTAAGAATCTCTGTCGCTTTTATTTACTGTGGGAGAGGCCTTTGGGTTTTTCTTTCTTCTTCCTTTGCTCTAGCACTAATGCATTTTATATGTCCTTTAATCTCAGTTCCAGTTCTGTCAATATTTGAGCTTATCTTAAAACGAGAACTCTGCAGGAGGGTCAAAGAAAGTAAATTCTCACTCCGGAAGGCAAATAACAATTATTTCATTAAACATTCAAATCACAAAGCACCCCTTGGACCAGTTCTTGATATAAACAAGAGGGTGTAATTTCCTCCAAATTTCTGTCTTTGTGATGATCGCTGAAAAAGTCCCACATTTTCTAGTATGGGCTAGTTTGTCTATTTTGTGCCACTAGGAAATTCTCTGACAAGTAAGCACATTGAACAGACTATGTGCTCTTGCCATTTCTCCGAAGAGAACTTGTCCAAAGAGTCTCCAAAGAGATTGTCCTAGACATTTGTTATAGGTTGATCCTCTGTGTTTCATTAACGGAGCATCAATGGACAGAAAAAACTCATCACACTGGTGTAGATATTGTCTTTGGTCCTTTCCATGACCACATATGCAGTTACAATCTCAAAGTTAGTATACCGATAGAGCTTTTCTCCAGGTATATTATAGCCTATTTTTATTTTGGTTTGATTTGATACCACACTTGGCAGTACTCGGGGGTTATTGATGGCTCTGTGTTCATAAATCACTCCAGCTGGGCATAGGAAACCATATGGGATGCCAGTGTTCAAACCCAGGTCAAATGTATGCAAGACCAGCACCGTATTACCAGGTATCCTATAGTATGGTCTTTGTTTATGCAAACATTTATTAACCCATAGAAATGTAATTTTATAACTTCTAGATATGAGAACTAGAGAGATAATATGGGGGGTAGTGCTTGCTTTGCATGTTGCAGACCCTGGTTCAATCTCCTGTGCCATATATCACCCCAAGATTTCTAGGAATATCCCTAACAGAAGTCAACACAAGCCCAAAATAAATTAAATACGCTTTATGGGTGATATTTTTAAATAGAAATGAGTCCAAACTCAACAAGAAGCAATCAATGGAGTAGGACACATTTCTATGGGTTTTCATACTGTCGTTTCTTGGACAAGAAAACAGAATTAGATGGATGTGAGGACTATCTGGCTCTGACATCTGTCACCCCATTGATTGTCAGGGTTGATTTGACTCATGTGGCTGGCTAGGTGGGTGTCCTTTTCCTCCCACGTTGCTCTTTGTGGCATGTGTATCCTTCTTTGGGCTTCACAGTTGGCCGAGGAGCACAACCTTCCACAATAAAGACAGACCTTTCTTGGGTGGAATGTCTATGATACTATACAGCCCCGGTAGAACTTCTAAATGAGAAGTTAGTCAGATAGGGCTAAAAATGCTTGCGAAAAGGACAGTCCATTTATTTAGGCAGGAAAGCAGATCCAGAGGGAGGAGGAGACAGATACATCCTGTTAAAAGAAGAGGGGGGCAGAGTTTTCTCACACATCCCCTTCCTTCTGGGCTCTCGCTGACATTGTAAGAAGCTGCAAACTCTTTCCAATGAAGTCAACTAGGAGCCGGCTTGCACGGTTGGCTGGTGTGAAAACGCAGTTGATTTGCAGATTCCACACACAGAGGGTAGATTCCACAGGAGGCTGTGGCTCTTTTTCCTTTTCCTTCTTTGACTGTTACACCCTTGGAGACTCTGACTCCAGCCTGCTGGGAAGCAATTAGTGCTGAAGGAATGACAACCCCATGCTCAAGTGGCGAGGCCATGAGGGTGGAAGCAAAGCTAAAAGAAAAAAATGTGAAGGAATCCTGGGAGAACTAAATAAAAGTCAGGGGCCATGGGGTAGCTTCCTTTAGCTGCTGCAAATGGGCTCGCCATCTGGGCACCCCAAAGGTCAAGGACCGAGGCCTGATATTTGCATAGAAACGAAAAATGCCTCATCTAGTGGAAGAGGAAAGACCAATGCAGTGGAGAGCTCTTAGGCAGATAAGCTATCATCCCAATTTTCTAAATAATGAACACAGCCCCTCTCCCCTGGCCCATAAGCCTGGTCAGTGAGGCAAGGGGGAATGGAAGAAATGCAATGTCAAGGAGTTGAGGATAAACTGTATCTTTCTGCACTAATTCCCTTTTCTTTTCATTTTCATTATGAGTAGCTGTCTAAAGCCAATTGTATTTACACCTTTGACCTGATTCCAGTGGGGATAGGACTTAGAGGTTGAGACAAACAGAATCCTAAGCAGACAAACAGACAAGGACAACCCAAGCATTAGGGTAACTTGAGCAATGATTAGTGAGCTCATGGGCTGGAAATATATTCAATATAAAATCCCCTCATCCTCCTGTAATGGTTTAAGTTGACAGACACATTAAGGATATTTTGTAAATATTTCAAATTCAATAGGTAAGAGAAGAGTGAGGCTGGGATGTTTCACATTTAGTCCCAACAGCAGGCAACTTTTCAGTATAGGGTATGGTGGTGACAATTTCCCATTTTATGTTTGCCAATGCTGCTTTCTACATCTAAAAGACCATAATAGCCTTGCAAGCAGCCGACCCAGGACCAAAGGTGGTTGGTTCGAATCCTGGTGTCCCATATGGTCCCCCGTGCCTGCCAAGAACTATTTCTGAGCAGACAGCCAGGAGTAACCCCTGAGCACTGCCGGGTGTGGCCCCCAAACCAAAATAAATAAATAAATAAATAAAAGACCATAATAAGCTGTTTTATCCTATTCTGCATTAGGCACATATTTTAGTCCTTATTGGCTTTTCTATTCTTTCCTGGATGGATTTTTTTTTTGCTTGGACAATCATACTCTTTATTTAAAATATAATTATTTTATTTAAATATTATGTTTACAAGGTTGATCATAATACAACTGTTTTATTTTCCACAATTGCAAAGTTGAGCATGATGGAGTTTCAGCCATACAAAGTATAGTTAGTGCACATTTTTCATCACTTATGTCCCTGTTTTCTCTCCCACACACACCATGTCTGCCCAATCATATTCTTAGAGCATCCAAACTATTTTGCTTCAGAGACTATACAGATCTTGGGGTTTTGTTACGAGGACAATTTTCCATAATCAGTAGCCATCGTCCTGAACAGTGAAGGGACAAAGAGATCCACTCATGAAGTTTTCCATCTATCTCTCAAAAATAATGTTTATATAAAGAAATCTACCCCCAAAGAAAGGATAGTTGGTTATAATAATTCTATGTTGTTATTAATTATCTATTAAGCATATGAATATACCATTTGGGGGATACAGATTTCTTTCTTTCTTTCTTTATTTATTTATTTTTGGTTTTGGGGCCACACCTGTTGACACTCAGGGGTTACTCCTGGCTATGCGCTCAGAAGTCACTCCTGGCTCGGGGGACCATTTGGGAAACTGGGAGATTGAACCGCTGTCCGTCCTAGGCAGGCACCTTACCTCCAGTGCCACCGCCCGGCCCCGGATACAGATTTCTTATGTAATCTGCAGTTTGGATTTAATCATAATGTAATGAAACACATAAGTAGTTTCAAAACTCCACTAATAGAGAAGTATCAAAGAATTAGAATTTGACCTTGTATTGTAACCTAACCATATTCTGGTTCTCTGTTCTTGAATAAGATACCAAATCTATTTTACCTTCTATTCCCTCTCTTGCTAAAATGAAATTTAAAAGCTTCTTATTTAAGCAAGTTTGCTGAACGTTATAACTGGTGTCTTATTGTTTTTGTTTTTTTTCTTCATGTCTGCTTCTGGTGTCTAATGACAGGCAATTTGCCCTACTACTATTATTATGAAGTCAAATAATCATGATCATCATGATATGGTTTTCAGGGTAATGATGATAATACAAAGAAAAAATAGCAATGCATTTGTCTCCTGTAGATGCTAACTACTTTACAGTAAAAAAGAACCTTTCAAATTCTATTTCCTTAAAGAAGGTATTGCTTTCATTCCTACAATATAGCTTCAAGTTCAGTGATTCAGCTGAAAGAATTTCTTTGAGTACTCAACTAGCCCAATTTGTTCCTATTCTGTCCGCTAGCACAGGGGTTAACAAACTTTATCTAAAATATAATCTGCATGCTGATTTTTAATTGAATAATGCATATACTATAATGTACCTGAATGTATTTTTGGATGCAATTGTTTGGACATGACAATGGCTGAATTGAAAAATTTTCTGGCCTTATGGCAACAGAATCTTTTTTTGGGGGGGAGGGGTTTGGTTTTTTGGTCACACCAGGAGGCGCTCAGGGTTTACTCCTGGCTCTGTGCTCAGAAATCGCTCCTGGCAGGCACAGGGACCTTATGGGCTGCCGAGATTCGAAAGTGGAATAACTCCTGCCTTAGTATGTTGTGGGCATTTGCTTCTCAAAACTGGATCAATAGTGTTCCAGCCTTATTCCATTGCTTTTCCAAACAGGAGCTAGGGCAGATGCTTTTTGCTTTTGTTTGTTTGCTTGCTTGCTTAGTTTTGTTTATGTACCACACTCGGTGGTATTCTGGACTTATTCGTAGCATTGTGCTCAGATATTACTCCTGACTGTGCTCAGGATCATATGGGTACAGGGATTTAACCCAAATTAGCCTGATCCAAGGTAACATCCTTCCCACAATACTATCTTTTCAGGTCCTATAGAGATTTATTTATTTATTTTTTTGGCTTGTTTTGAGGTTCTGGATATTTAGGCCACTCCTGACTATATTCCAGTCTGACTCCTGGCTCTATGTTCCTGGCATTGCTCTGAGAACCTTATACATTGCTTGGAGTCAAACTGGAACCAAACTGTGTGCAAGGCCAGAGCCTTAATCTCTATTCTATCACTACTTCCCCACTGTACTTTTTAAGAGAAACCAAATTTCTATGCATAACTTTTTCAAGCAATTCTCTCTGTTTTCAATTCATTCACCAAACATTTAAACAGTGATTTGTTACAGTTAAGACTCTAGCTCCTTTGAACACATTCAATGTGGGAAAATCTCATTACAAGGCAACGCTCAGCTTTAAAACTTTTCAGAAAAATAAAGTCACCTCTGGGTGAGACTTCATGGCCCTTATAAACTCATTATTATTAGTTTTCCAGTTTGCAACTCTAATAACTATAAAGTATTAACCTAGTCATGAATAGTGGGATTAAGAAAGTAATAGAAACTGGACGACCTTGAATAAGAACTGGGATGAATAACAAGACATTAAGTGTGCCATTTTCATACGATTCATATCCTATAAAAGATATTAGTTTTCTTATTTACTTGAAATTTCTTAAGGAGTTTGGGAAACAGAGAGAAGGAGAAGACAAATGGTATCAATGAATTTTGGGAATGGTGATCTATTTACTAGTCTGAGAAGTTAATTTGTATTGCCAATTTTAAGATGTTTATCTCATAAAAAAAACATTATTTCCCAACTCAGCAAGTGAGTACAGAATTTACTTCTTCAGAGAAAACTTAGATAAATGTACATTAACTTCATCAGTTTCCGTTCACTTTAGTCTGAATTGCATATTCATTGATTCAAAAATGTGGTTTCCCATATAGAATGTATAAATGAAAGATTGTTTTAGAAATAGCAGGAGAAATATACCATATCAAAGAGTAGTCAATTTAAAAGAAGACATTCCATGGAATTTATAATTTTTTAAGCAGTTGGCAATGGGCTATTTTGTGGTTAATAGCATTATAACTAAAAAAAAGTATAACCACCTAATTGACACACACTTAGAATTTTTCATGTAAATATTCATTTTATAAAATCACATCATTTTATCCTCCCAGGAATTGTATGACATAGATATGGTTTAATAGATTTAGGAGGTAGGAGCTTATGATGAAAATCTGAAACTTGATCCTCTAATTCGGCGCCGAAAAAGCATCTAATATGTTTGGAAAAAAATTAAAACTAACAAGAATGAGAGTCTAAGAGGACTTTTGTGTATACATTTTCAGTTTCTGGCAACAATAGAATGTTATAATTTGGATAAAAGTTTACAATAGTAAAACAAAACAGAGGAGAATGACAAAACCCAGGACTGTGAGCAAAAGCACTGGGATTGCTCAACATCTGGATGAGACGTGCTTCCTTATGAGTCAATCTCTGGAAATGGGGCCTAGGGAATGGGCCATTTAATGTGCTACCAACGTGATTTGGATCAATAGTCAAATTGAAGGGTATGTTTCTGGGTCCAGGGGAAAAGTTCCAAAAGGAGCATGACACCAATTCTTTGGCAGTGGAAATGGAAAATAGAAAAGTTTGTGAACATTTTAAATTTACTTATCATCAGATATTTATTAAACATGTTTGATATGCCAAGCCCTGGGCTAGGTGCTATGGGACAATGGTGAGCAAAGAAGTCACAGTCTCTGTGCAAGGGGGTTGTACTCAAGATAAACATGGCAGTAAAGGCAAAAAGAGCACATGGCAGACTGGATGAAAACAATCAAGCAAAGACAGTATTTTTGAATGACTAAAAAGTATTAATACATATTAGAAAGGAATATTTGCCCTCATTCAATGAACTGGATTGGGAAATGGGATGATTATAAGAAATTGTTTCCTTCCGATGTTGGCCAGAGTGGGTTTCAGCTGCTAGATAGGCTGAATGTAGGGTGACGTCTAAAAAAATTTAGAAAAAAAAAAAGGACAAGGTTTTAGGATAGAGACAGGTGTGGGAATAGAGATGGCCATGGAATCTGGGCAATATTTGCCTCTTCCAGGAAATGAATGAATGCCGAAATTGGTGCCCTAAAGATACTTGAGTTATGCAAAGATTGAAAGAAAGTTATTGGAATTTGGAAACCATGTGCTTGGAAATCAGCAAAATATTTCAAAGAATATGTTAAAGTAACAGAGACATTCATGAGCTTAATGATTGGAGATAGCCCTTTGAAGAAGCCATATTTAACAATTCTGAGACCCAATTTAAGATATCGATGGGAAATCAAAAGACAATTCCAATTCCAAAACAACTTGAAATAGAATTAACATGGATAAAATTTACGGCTAGCAGTTATAAACTGGCTCCTAAAAAATAAAGGTCAATATTGCTCAAGGACATGCTGGCTGTGAACTTAAAATTCTAGGTAAAGAAGAACTGGGCATTTTTTTTCTTTTCTTTTTTTTTTTTTTTTTGGTTTTTGGGTCACACCTGGCAGTGCTCAGGGGTTACTCCTGACTCCATGCTCAGAAATTGCTCCTGGCAGGCACGGGGGACCATATGGGGCACCGGGATTCGAACAGATGACCTATTGCATGAAAGGCAAGCGCCTTACCTCCATGCTATCTCCCGGACCCCACATTTTTTGAAAATAAGAACAAAAAGCTCAGCAGAGAGAGCCATTTGCCATTATAGAAAGAGTGGAAAATAATATAAGTGGACAAGAAAATGGTTGGAGGAGAATGTTCACAACTAAGAATCTTGTATGGCATTTCAAGCCATTTTATTCAAAAGAAAAGAGCACCTTGGTTTATTTAAATGAAAACGTTAAAAAATATAGGTGTTAACAGTTTTTGCTTTCATCTATTTGTTCGGAGTCTGAACATGAAAGGGGTACACTAAAATGATGTCACCACGTAAAACTTTGGCATTTAGGTAAACATGCTTTTCTGTATATTCCCAGGTGACCCTCTAACCCCCTCAATGTTTTTTCCACCAGGTGGCAATGCCCCCTTACTATTGGAGAGCTGCAAATTCAACTTGATGAAAACAGTGAATAATCTGGATCTCTGAAAAACCATTCTGACAACTGTCTTTGTTTGGAAAGTTGACATTTTCATCAGAGGTGCCTCCTGGAAAACCCATTAGAGATTTCCAAGTTGCTGATTATTCACAACCTCTGTAGACATCTAAGTGAGAAAGGGTTGATGGAAGACTTTATAGTCAAATAAAGTCACCTAAGGTTTTGAATTCAAAGTAATTTTCTCTATAAAATGAGAATTAAATATAATTAAAAATAAGAATTAAATTTAAGATGAAGTTTGAGGCAGAATATTGGAAAATAAAAACAATGGCATAATCTCAAAGAAAAGATGAAGAGTTCATTAAGAAAGACTACAAAGTAAAAAAATCCAAGGATTCATAAGTTGTCCTGAACTACTAACCTATACATAGAGCTAAAGTGATTAAAAGACAGGAACAATTGAACAATTCTGAAATGCAGTAAGATTGAAGAACTGAGGAATTTCTTCAATGTATGGAAAGGAATTTTTTTCTAAGTATCAAGTTTAAAATATAGAATAAGATCAAAAAACTGGCTGCCTGTAAAGACCTGCTCATTCCGTGCTTATGTAAATAGTTTTTAAATGGAATAATTTACACATTGATTTTCACATAGTTGATGTCTCTTGCATTGGTTATATAAGAGCAAAATTATTTATTTTGAAGCTATGTTATATGACCAGTCACCATAACATCCATTGGTTTTGTTTGCTTGTTTGTTTTGTTTTTATTTTCAGCCAGACTACTCCTCGCTCTATGCTCAGAAGTCACGCCTGACAGGATTTAGGGACCATATGGGATGCCTAGGATCGAACCTAGGTCAGCTACGTGCAAGGCAAATGCTTACCTGCTGTCCTATCACTCAGTCCCCACATTCAAGATTCCTGGGCAAAATATTTAAGAGCATGTATTTAAGGGCATATAACAAAGACAAGTGGATGTCTTTTCCAGTTGTAATATTTTGTATCTGTGTGACCCTCACCAGCTTTTAGAATACCCAATGCTCCAGAAATCATGTTACCCATTACTATTCCTTCTTTTATAAATTAAATATAAATTGTAGATCATTTCTTTGACTTCCATAAACATTCAAACACCCAAATCATGTTCTTTGTCAATTTAGAACCTTGGCTGAGAACAAGATTCCTTTTAATTATGATGAGATTGCTTCTTCTAAATAAGCTCTCTTTGGTATTTCTTCTTTTAGTTCACTCAAATTTCTGATATTTAGCATTCTGATATTCAGCACTTAATAAATGACCACTGTTCTGTGACTCTCCAATGTAAAACTTTTCATAGCCCTGCACTTGAATACTGCAAAAAGCAATGGAAACATTAAGCATGAAAAAGATGAGACATACATGTTCAAGGCTAGCCTAACTGCTTCTGGCCCTGAAAAGCAAAGATCCAAATCAGGTTTATAGAACACAGAAAAGTGATTTTTGATGGTTCTCCTTCAAGTTTCTCACTAATCCAGTGCTTAGGTACTAGTACAGGCCTCTGGCAAACATTTATAGGAGAAGTGTCTAAATGTAAAGTGTGAATCACTGGAAATGGGAACTGTGTCAAAAAAAGGGAATTAAGTTCATTAAAGGTGTGGTAGCTTAATTTACTGTGCCAGCACATAATGATCAGGGCTGGCACTAAATGCTCAACTAGTACAAACCCACCCAAACTTGGCAGAAGAAAGACCCCAACCAACCCAGCCTCTTGGCTTTCATTCCAGTTTAAATGTGCTTAAATTAGTAAAATTGGGTTTGGACTATAGACGTTTCTTGTCTTCTAGGGGAGGGCTGTTTTGTATCAACACCAGAAGGACAAAGAGCAAAGACAACTTTGTAGAACGTGGGAGGGGATGATGAGAGCTTGGTTTATATCTTCAAGTAAGAGAAAGGACCTTTAGTCTTTCGGAACTATATCAATAACAGGACAAATTAATGTTCATACTCAGTAGACGCATTCACAAGGTCAGATTTCAGGTCCAGCCTATGAAGAAAAGAAAGCAGAGATGGAGACCTGAATGCTGGGTGGACTGCTTTAGACTGTAATCACAATGGTCATGGAGCAGGGTCAGTGAACTAGGACTAGGAGGCCCATGCTCTGACACATAGACCCTTTTAATTGTGGTTTGTTGGTTAAGCAATTTTCAGGAAACGCAGGGCTCCACAGCTAGCAATGCTCAGTCAATTGCTTCAAATGGTGATGAACCACTCTGTCTACCCTACCCTACTTGCAAATCACTTGAGCTACATGTGTGTGCAGGAAGTCATGTGATGTGGTGCTGGGTATTGAATATGATGCTTTGCTTATGCAAGGCATACACCACAACTCTTTAAGCACTCTTTAGTTCCTGAGAGAGCTGGAAGGTTTAATGGGGTATATATGGGCATGTCAAAACCTAATGTTAGTACCTTAAGTGAGGAACTGGGGTACCAAACTATCAAAGGACGGGCTATGATAATGCCTCAAGTCCTCAAAAAAATTTACCAATAAAATTTCTCTTTTGTACCTCATTTACATAGCAGGTTTGATTCAAAGAGGATTCATTCAGTGTTGATCTAAATGTTGTGGGTATAAAAATAAGAATGACCATTCTTGTCTTCAAAATATAGGCTTTAGTATGTAAATAGACTTCTCATATATCTGCAATCTTATGCCTAGTATAAATGTAAGCTAAGGAAAAAGGGCTAGATAAACACATAAAAGAATCAGGGAAATCAGCTGTGTTTCAGCAAATGGCCAGATTGCGCCATGGTAGTAGAGGATTTAGCAACATTAAGTTGTATTTTTAGTTTTTGATGCTCAACCATTGCAGCATTTTCTAAAAAGAAAACTAAAAACTAAAACAAGCAGTATCTTGTGCACCATTGAATAACCTTAAAGTAAGTGATAAAATAATTTATTCTGGAGCCAGATAGATAGCATGGCGGTAAGGCGTTTGCCTTTCATGCAGAAGGTCAGTGGTTCAAATCCCAGGATCCCATATGGTCCCCTGAACCTGCCAAGAGCGATTTCTGAGCATAGAGCCAGGAGTAACCCCTGAGCATGGCCGATTGTGACCCCAAATCCCTCCCCCCAAAAAACCAAAATAATTTATACTAAAAGTTATTATATCACAGATAGAAAATATAATAAAATAGTTTTAAAGGATAATTACATATTGATGCTTTATTGCAGGCACATTATTCTTAATAACTATTAAACAGTCATATGAATGCCATGTCAACTCTTCAGTATTCAGAATTTGAATTACATTTAGATAGGGTAAATCCAGCACTCCTTGCTACAGAAGGCTAAAGAACTGAGAACAGAAATACAGCTGATCAATAAAGCACTTGCCTTACATGTGTGAAGCCCAGGATTCAATTTCTGCAACTGCAAAATAAATAAATAATAAAGTTATTGGAAAGAATCGGTAAGACATTAGTATACTTGGTTGAGAAAAGGGTCTAACTCTAACTCCACATTGTATTTTAATGTGTTTTTGTTTACATTTTTACTTTCAATTCTTTATGGCGTCATTAACTGAGATATCTATAATAACTGCTATTAACAAGTCTGCTGACCTAAGCAATATTTACTTCTAATTATTAACTATTATTTTCAATAACTATTAAGAAATCTTGTTAAAATTTACTTTCTCAAACAATATGTCTAATAGACACATAGTAAGACACTATAATATATATTGTAATAGAAACTGACTCATTATTATCATAGTGAGGAATTTAAAAAGAAATACCTAAAAGGAGTCAGGGAAATGTCTCAACTACATGTATAGCTGTTGAATTCTCACCACAGCGTGATTCCTGAGTTCTGTCAATATATATGTACGATGTATGATGTGTGAAAAACAAAGATAAGATCATGGGGAAATGATGAGAGTAGGTTAAGTGAAAAGCTCTATCATTAGAAAATGAGAAAGGATATAAAAAGAAAGAAGGAGTGAGTTCTTTTCGAAGAAATTGCAGGAGAAAAGTGGAATTCTGTTGTGCAAGGATTTCCTCAGTACAACTAAAGAGATGCTCAGGTCTCCTCTCAACTTCTTCCTCTGTATTCAGCATGGAGTTCTCATTTTCTGGACATGGCAACATCGTTTGTTTGTTTGTTTGTTTGTTTACTGTGTTGGAAAGTATTGACATAATTTTCTGATGGCAATCAAAGAGAAAAATGCCCATGC
>PVKC010014789.1:0-21859 GCA_004027635.1 Crocidura indochinensis | reverse complement strand
ATATGTTCATTTGGTGGAAATTAAAAATGATCAGACTTGAATACCAAGTTCAAAGTCAACAACAACAGAATCTATACCCAATCTACAATAAGCTGTTCAAAGGAGGAATTAGTTGCACTAGCATTATGGGGGGTAAGAAGGGAGATGTGGAATGCCTGCTGGGAACAGAGGTGGAGGGAAGACAACACTGGTGGTGGAAATGTCCCTCATTTATTATCTCTATGTGTGCCTTTAAGTATTACTGTGAAAGATTTGCAATTCATTTTGGCCATAATAAAATAAAAAAAAATACAACCGCAACAATAAACAACAACTAAACAAGAAGAAGAAGAAGAAAGAAAGAAGGGGGGAAAGGAAGGAGGACTGGTGTGGCAAGGTTTTGTGGGTATCTTTTGCATTTTTTGTGTTTGTTTTGCATAAGCACAGTAAGTATTGGGGAAATTATAAAGGGCCTAAGAGATACAGGGTTTTTCCTCCTATGAAGCATACTGTCATGGGAATGATCATGGACTCCGGGTACAGCAGGTCAATTCTGAAAGGTCTATGTTATTGCTTTTCTCAATAGTCTCCTTTTTATTATTACATTATTCAGTCTAGGAATGAGATAGACCTCACTCTTACCTATTACCCATTGGATGACATTTGGGTCCTTTCTTCTTTGGGACAGTTCAGAAGAAAGTATCTAGAAATACTTTTAAGTGAGTCTCTTGTGGAGTCATGTTGCCACTTTTCTTGAGTAAATAACATCCTATTTGTGGAATGAATGGGAATGGGCTAAGTGTAAAACACTTATAAAACACTTTATAAATAATAAATTTTCCAATATGATCATATTTTTTGTTTACACCAGCAATAAATGAAAGACTTGATGGTGCATTACCAAAATTAGCCTTGTAAGTTTTGGGGGGTCTGGAGTAACAGTACAGTTAGGAGGGTATTTGCCTTACATGTAGAGGATCCAGGTTCAATTCCTTGAATTCTATATGGTCCTTTGAGCCAACCAGGAGTGATTCTTAAGTGCAAAGTCACATGTAACCCCTAAATATCTTCCAGTATTTCCCCTCAACAAAATAAAAACAAAACGAACAAACAACACTTTAGCCTTTGGAGTGAACCGACAGTAACATCTTACTTTGACTTAAACGTCAAGTTAATTACACTGAGTATTTTTCTTTTTCTTTTTTCTTGGTTTTTGGGTCACACCCGGTGACGCTCAGGGGTTACTCCTGGCTATTCGCTCAGAAGTCGCTCCTGGCAGACACGGGGGACCATATGAGGAACCGGGGTATCGAACTGTGGTCCATTATAGGTTAGCGCAGGCACCTTACCTCCAGCGCCACCGACCGGCCCCACACTGAGTATTTTTCATAATTTTAATTATCTTTCATTTGGGGTCACATCCGGTGATGCTCAGATGCTACTTGTAGTTAAAGACTTGGGGTTTACTTCTGATGGTGTCTAGGGTTCTTAGTGTGGTTGGGGTGTGGTACTGAGGATCAAACCTGGGCCTTTTTCACTCACAGCTGGTGCTTCCGCCAATTGAGCTGTTTTCATTCAAGTTTGCACAACTTAAGTGATATTTTGAAATTGAAAGTGCTAGTGTTTTTCAGGTGATCTGCTTTGACAACAGCAGAAGTTCTTGATAAAGGTGCATGGAGAGACCCTCTTCTCATAGTCCTACTCAACCTCTGCATTTTTCAGCAGCTGCTTTTGGGCTTCAGTTTATTCAGGAGACATCAGGGGAACAAACCCACTACAGACTACCAAGATGGAGAGACCTTTTGGTCCCTCAAGCAATCAGAACTGGTTTCCTAAACGCAGAGACCTTGTCATAGATGGGGATGCTCTCTCAAGGTCTATTCTAGCAAGTTCTTAAGCAGAACTAGTCACTCACTGAGTGATTCATTATACTAAGGTGCTTCTAGACACCAGACCTTTTCCAGCTGAGATGGATTACACAGTTTTCTCCAAGTTTTCAAGACAGGCTCAGAATCTAGGACTTTGAGACCCAAAGAATGGGCTCAATAAGGACCTAATTTACACATGAAAATTTCCTTTGTTAGAACTGAATTTTGGGGCCACACAGTGAATAATGAATGCACAGGAAAATGATCATTATCTTTCAAAAATGTCTCCAGGATTTCAAACAACAAGATTATCATAGTTAGGTTGAGTAAAATGAGGCACCATAAGAGATAGGCCTCCCAGCATTCTGGGCTTACCTTTGTGATGTGTTACTGAAAAATGGGGCAAGCTTTCCTTTTGATTCTTTTCCATCTGTTTTTTGCATTTGGCCAGCCCAGAGCTCTATCATTTCTCTCTTTCTTTCTCTTAAAATGGTCCTTTTTATTTGACTTGCTTATTTTCTGAAGGCAAAAACCATCCTAGGTTATTTATGACTTGACTTCTTTTTATCAAACATGCATCAACTGATATTAACAGCACAAAAATTTTCTACATTTGGTCTCTCTGAATTAAAACTGCATGAAAAATTAGTTGCTCCAAGTTTTGTGTTTGTTTGTTTGTTTTTTTAGCAAAAATATGATTAGGAGTTTCTGACTTGTGGCTTCAAATTTTGCAAGTTTAGTTCAGAGAAGCCTATATTTTACCAACAAAGCTGAAGTTTCATTTACTGTACAAAAACGAGTGAATGGGAACCCATTCATCACAATTACTTAGTAAAAAGGCCATGACTTGTATTTTTAAACAAATAAACAATAGATTCTTTGTTCCAAGAAGATTTCCTTTAAGAAAAATTGATCTTGTAATTCAAACCAGAATTTGCTCTAAATATTCAGCCTAGATTGGCTCATTTTGCATGCCATATTCCCTGGGTGACTTCTGTTGCCATTTTTTTGTGTTCCGAACTTCATAAACTGTGATCATTTATTACCTCGGCAACACCCATCTGCACACACATTTATCATTCATCTGCTGAATTTGGCTCTAGGTGGGCAATGGGAAGTTAGGGCTAGTGGAATAATGCTGTTTTATGAAGGATATCATTAGAAGACAAAAGTATACTTCAAAGACTATGCACATATGGTTTTGACTTTTCTAAAAAAGGCCAGGTGGACATGTTGAGAAGGTATTTTAAATTCTTGTCACAATAGGAGGAACTTCTTGAAAAATCTGAGAGAGATTAATTTTCAATTTTGAATTCTCAAGAAATGAAACATTATCAGGGTTTCACAACTTCTTTGGATATTTTCTGGACAACCCAGCTATTTTCATGAAACCCAATAGAACATAAAAGTCTCAGATTGGTAGATAGCTAATATTAGTGACTAGAAAGATGGAGGCCAGTGATAGAATAGAGGGTAGGGCCCTTGTCTTGCACATGGCTGACCTGGGTACAATCCTCCTATATGATCCCCTGAACACCACCCGGAGTGATTTCTGAGTTCTGAGCCAGGAGAAACCTCTGAGTACTGTGGGTCTCTGGGTCAAAAACAGATAAAAAAAAACACAAAAAAAATCAAAAGCAGATTAAATATAAGTAGGTCAAGAAAGTGGCTGGTAAAAAGTAGCACACATAAAGTACATAGATCAATTTTGAAAGTTTTAACTAAAGAACTTGTAATATTAGAGAAAATATTAGATTATCTACCAAGCTCATTCAAATTAGAAAATCAAGCATTTCAAAATTTAATTTTTTAATTAACAACAATGTATCATTTATACAATTGACTTTTTAATATTATTATGCATGGTCTTGCTTTCCTTTTTGTTTGGTTTGGGGGGAGCCATATACAACCATGCTCATGGTTGCTCCTGGTAATACCTGGGGGACTCTATGTGATGCCAGAGATCTAATCTGGTTCTTCTATGTGCAAAATGTGTTCTCTGGCCTACAGAGATATTGATATTTTTAGTCTGTTACACTCTCTGTGCCCAAATACAACATCTTCAATGCTTGTAATATTTGTTCCAAAATCATGTAGTTCCTCCTGTGCTTGAACTACCTCCAAAGATCAACAAACATGAGAACTCAATGTTATCTTAAGAAATGTCATATCCCTATGTGCACCTCCCCCCATAAAATACAAGGAGCTCGCCAACTATCCATGCACCTGAAGCAAATACAATAATTCATGCTACAAATGAACATGGCAATTCAGTCCCTTTTTCTCCAGATAAAACAGAGCTCCATAAAATATAGAGATATAGTCCCAGTTTCCCCATACTAACAGATATCTATTTAACACTGTGGATTCAGATGACAAACCATGGTAAAGATTACAAAAAGTCGAGTTCAAAACATGCGAAGAGTATATTAGAATGTATGTGATGAGGATTAATATACTTGGTACATTATATCATTTCAAAATAAAATAGCAGGGGCCCAAGCAGTGGTGTGGAGCTGTAAGGCATCTGCTTTGCTGGTGCTGGCCTAGGATGGAACCCAGTTTCATTCTCCGGCATCCCATATGGTCCCCCAAGCCAGGAACGATTTCTGAACGCATAGCTAGGAGTAATCCCTGAGCACCACCAAGTGTAGCCAAAAAAAAAAAAAGAAAAGAAAAAGAAAACCAAAAAACAATAACAAAAACAAAAAAACCAACAACAAAATAAAATGGCAGACACCAAATTTTAAAATATTATCCTCTATTTTTACTTATTACTATTCTGTAAATAGAAAAAGAGAAGGCGAAGGGAAGCAGGGAAGAATATATATTTTAATCTCCAAGGAAGCCATTCATTCCTTCAAACTACTGCCTTTGTGCTTTGAAGTGACAAACATCTTTGTTATTTAGAATTAAATCAAGAGATTCCAGTAAGCAGTCAGGGATATGGTGGGTTTTTGTGTGTTTGCTATCAAAGTGAACATTCAGGAATATGTTTGAAAGAATTTCTTCACCTAGTTATCAGTTTCCTTTCTGAGAACTAAGATCCTTTTTCTCAGTAGTCAGGTGAGTTTGAGTGAATATTCTCCAACCAAAGCTATGGATTCAATGCAATGCCAATTAAAATTTCAGTAATTCTCAATGTTAGTGATAAAAATGAAGTTCATAAACTTGTAAAACTAAAGAAAAATAAAATTAAGGAACTCACTACTCAGAGTTAAGACTTCCTGTAAAGCTAATTAAAAGGTTGAAAATAGGGCCCGGGAGATAGCATGGAGGTAAGGCGTTTGCCTTTCATGCAAGAGGTCATCGGTTCGAATCCCGGTGCCCCATATGGTCCCCCGTGCCTGCCAGGAGCAGTTTCTGAGCATGGAGCCAGGAGTTACCCCTGAGCACTGCCGGGTGTGACCCAAAAACCATAGGAAAAAAAAAAAAAGGTTGAAAACAGAGAATTACCACGTAAGTAGAGGAACAAAATGGTGAGTTTGGAAACTGACAAATACTATGGACCAATTTTTTTCTTTTGGTTTTTGGGCCACAGCTGGTGATGCTCAGCGGTCACTCCTGGCTATGTGCTCAGAAATCGCTCTTGGCTTGGGGTACTATATGGGATGGCAGGGGTCTAACCAAAGTTCATCCTGGGTCAGCACTTGTAAAGCTTACGCCCTACCAATGTAGGCCCTATGGACCAGGTTTTAGCAAAGGCATGAGAACAACTGAATGAAGAATAATTTTCAAACAAATAACACCAAAAAGGTAAGATGTTCATGTACATAGACAAAAAACAAACAACAAAAAATGACCTACATAACAGAAATAATTTAAAGTAGAACATATAACTCTATGTAAATGCAAAGCTAAAAAATTTCTACTAAAAGGTATAGGAAAAAATTATATGATCTTGAATTTGGGAATAGCATTTCTCAAAGAACAACAAAGTATGATACATGAATGGAAAACTATTGGCTTTATGCTCTTTTATGACATTGTTTTTATTATTTTTTTGAGCCACACCCGGTGATGCTCAGGGATTACTCCTAGCTATGTGCTCAGAAACCACTGCTGACTCCTGGACCATATTGTACTCCAGGAATGAACCAAGATCTATTCTGGATTGTCACATGCAAGGCAAACGCCCTACCACTGTACTGTTGCTCCAGCCTCTCTTATGACACTGTTAAAATGAAAGAAACTATTTCTGACTTAAAGGAATAGTTGAAAATTACTTAAAGAATCTATACCTGGCCCAGTATAGCAGTTAAGATGATTGCCTTGCACGCAGCTGACTAGAGATGGATCCTTGGCAACACAGGAACCCCTGAGCATCAACACTTCATGAACACTGTGCCAAAAATAGGCCTTGAACACCACAGGCTAAGGCTTCCAAACCAAAAAAAAAAAAAAATACCCTAAGCACAACCAGAAATCACATCTGAGTACTGAGCAAAGAGCAGCCTCTCAGCTCTGTAGGGTGTGGCCCCCAGACAAAGAAATTACATTCAAAGTCCCTAAGGCCCAACTGTTATTTTCCTATATAACAAAGGACTCCTTCAAGTGATAAGTTCTAGACCATGCAAAGGAACACACAAGATAAGACTAGAGTATTTTACCATTCTAAAAAAATCTAAAAAGACAACTCAAATCCACACAGCAGTAGGCAAGCAAGGGTCATACAGGGAACTATTTGGGTTTTTTGTTTGTTTTGTTTTGTTTTTGGCTACACCCAGCAGTGATCAGGGGTTACTCCTGTCTCTTTGCTCAGAAATCACTCCTGGCAGGCTCTGGGGACCATATGGCATACCGGGAACCAAACATAGGTCTGTCCTGGGTTGACTGTGTGCAAGGCAAATGCCCAACTGCTATACTATCTGGGAGTTCCCACAGGGAACTATTCGAGTCGTAAAAAAGATGATATCTTGGTAAATCGAAAACAAATGATGTAATACCTGAGTGAGCAAGAACAGAAAAATCCTGCTTGAAGGAAAGAGATCAAAGTTTTTCTTTCAAATAATTGAAGGAGATATATCACAGTCTCAAGGAGATTTATGCATAAGTGCCAACCCTAACGTCTGAATTTTCCATTGTTATTTCAATCCAGAGTGTGAAACTCAGGAAAAGGAATGTAAGAGTTCAATTTTATAGTCATGATACCTATCAACCCCACCTTAGCCAAGAGTTTCTAGCTAACATTGACTATTACTGTTAATAGAGTGTGAACTTGATGGGATATGATGAGAAAGACACTTTATCTGGGTTTCTCAAAAACTTTCTTTGTTTTTTGTTTTTTTTTGGGGGGGGGCACACCCATTTGATGCTCAGGGGTTACTCCTGGCTAAGTGCTCAGAAATTGCCCCTGGCTTGGGGGGGACCATATAGGATGCCGGGGGAATCGAACTGTGGTCCTTCCTTGGCTAGCGCTTGCAAGGCAGACACCTTACCTCTAGTGCCACCTCACCGGCCCCTCAAAAACTTTCTTAAAAAGAAACTCTGAGCTCTCCCATTTGAGAGAAAATTATCTTACAAAATATCTAGTCCTCAAAATGGTCACCACCATCAAAACCAAGGAAAGCCCTAAAACTGGGCAATAGTCATCAGGAGTTTAAAGAGACATAATAGTGACTTAGGACAGAACAGAAGATTTGGACAAATATGAAAGAAATATGAGTAAAATACAACTTCAATGAATTTAGTGTACCAATAGGTTCATTAGTTGTGACATATTTTATATTCACAAAAAGACACTAACAATAAAAAATTGGGTGTGGCAAATATGGAAATTACCTGGTACAGGCCTACATGTGATCAATTACACTAGAAATCTGTTTTTAGAGAGTTAAGCCTTTGCAAACCTTTTGACTAAATAATTCCAGGTACACTGGCCCAACAGCAAACATAAAGCGCTCAATGCAACATTAACTACTGGATAGATGCCACACATATATATGCACCCGAGCAATATACTCTTGTAAAGGCTTTTTATAGAGTAATACGCAAGAAACATCTTCTGTTACATACAACTACAAAACTGACGCACACAAACATGAGGATTAAGGGAACCAGACATGAAACAATACACATGATGTTATTCCACAGGTCAGAGTCATAGCATTTAAGATAATTTATTGATTAAATGTCAGTCTTGTGGTTACATCTTAGGAAGTTTTTGTTGAAGAGGGAAATGGCAAAGCTCTGGTTGTGTGGCAACTATTCTGTTTACCCAGTTGGCTTCTTATGAGTGTCATATTGAATATTTATCAAGAAATATGCTTAATAGTTGACTGTTTTTTCTACAAAAGTTTTATTTCCACAAACTTATGTATGCAAAGGCATTTATTACATAGTAGACCAGGGGAAAAGGTAAGACTTCATAGGAAAAATGGTATTTGGTCAAGACCTACAAAGATGAACAGAATTCCAGTGGAAAGAAGAGTAAACTATTTCAATAGTGGGGATTCTAAATTTTAGAATCTAAAAGAAAAAAGAAAAAGAAAAGAATCTAAAAGAAAAAAAACAGTGACCTGATAGTGATGAAGAACAGCAAGAGTTAGAGGTACCCTGGAATGTTCAATCTAGCTAATGACTTAAATGCATGAAGGAAAAGGGTACCAACCTGAGTCACCTGGAAATTTGACATAGATGGGGTAAGCAAAGGATGAAAAGTTACAAACAGGAATAGGCCTGAGAAAGTGGGGGGAAAGTAGGATGGTTGGTGTCAGATAAAACCTATTAGTTGCAGGTAATTAGTAGATTAAAAAGCTACAGAATAAAACAAGTAGAGTGAAGAGAAATATAAATCAGGCTTTGCTCTTCAGGGCCATGTTCTCCCTTGAACATGTAGTTCATTTGTTTCCATGTTTCCTTGCTTGTTTATCTCCACTTTGGAGTTCTCTTTCTAGCAGGTCCTTCTCTATTTTCCCTCACATCTTTCTAAGTAAGTTTCAGTAAAAAAAAAATACCTTGTCTTAAACTGATCATTTTGATTAGGCAGCTGATAGGATTATGTACAAGTCTGATAGACTGTTCTATTGATGATGGCATAAACATACCTGCGATAGAATGAAAGTTAGAGGATAAAATATTGGAAAATTCAACTTAGATTTTTTTTAACATACTAGAATGATGATTCTCTCCTTCTGAATTCTCTCAGCCACTCACTACATATCATGGTGCACATTTTCTGCCACCAATGTCCCATTTCCTTCCCACCCTTTTACCTGTATGCCTCTGAGCAGACATTTTTCTTATCTATCTATCTATCTATCTATCTATATGTGTGTATATATCTGTATATATACACACATATATACACTTATTGGTATTTTAATGGCTTGTGGATGTCTTCACAGTGACTATAATAATTTTAGTTTCTATTAATTAAGGACGATATTGATGATCTACATTTTTTCAATAATTTTTATTGTGACCAAAGTGAATTGCAAATCTTTCACAGTAATATTTTAGGTATATACTGACATTGAAACAGGGGGATTCCCACCACCAGTGTTGTCATCCCTCCAACCCTATACCCAGCATGCATCCCATATCCCCAGCCTGTGCCCCCTTGGGGCTGCTAATATAAGTGGTCTCCTCTGTGTCTAGCTTGTTGTAGATTGGGTATTGATTCTGTTGTCATTGGCTTTAGATTTGGTGTATAAGTCTTATTATTTTTTTTATTTCTACTCAATGTTCATATGACTGATTGGTACGATTCATTTTCTTTTCTCAATTTATGAGGCAGAACAAGATGATTCAGGTTATGTGGTTCTGTTTAAAAAGAAAAAATAGAAAGAAAATAGAAAAATGAAAAAGAAAAGAAAGGAAAAAGCAAAAACAAACAAAAAACTGGGAGGAGTCCATCTAGAGGTTATAAATATCAATTTAAAAGAAGAAAGGGAAAAAAGAATGAAAACATAACAAAAATACAAAAAATACAAATAAAGAAACAGAAAAACAAAACCAAAACTAGAATAATAACAAGAGCAACAACAACAAAATCAAACAAAAAAATTGAAACCAGCAACTACAAACATCCACCACAGCAATAAAGACAACAAACAATAATCATGAGCAAGAAATAAATAGAGAAAAAATAAAGAAAAGTGTGCTTTTTTTTTTTTTTGCACAAGCACAGTAAATATTGGGGAGATTAGAAAGGGAATTTCCTTGGCCTAAGAGATACAGGGTTTCTCTGCCCTTGAAGCATACTGTCATGGGAATAACAACAGGCTTGGTACATGCTCTTTTTCACTTCACCACGTCTTTTTATGGTACTAGGAAACTTTTCGCTCAGTCATAGATGATAAAATTAGGGCTCTGTAACTAGAGGTCTTGGTATTTGCACAGGTCATAAGATGAAGCCTAGGATAGAGTCTTAATTTACAGTTCTAGATCAATTCCTGTTGTTTTAATCAGTCTTATGTAATTGGTGGTCTTGGTTTTTGCACCAACAAATCCCAGGATATAGTCTTTCATTATGTTTCCAGAAGTTCTGCTCAGTTGCAGTTGTCACAGTCAGACCTCTGGAATTAGAGCTCTTGGTTGTTGTACAGATCATGGACCAAAGCCTACGCTAGGGTCTTTCTTATTTGTCCCAGGATAAGTACTGCTCAGTCATAGTTGTCAAAGTCAGTCTTCTGTAGTTAGCAATCTTGGTTTTTGCACAGATCAAGGGATGATGTGTCTTCTAATTTCATCCTATTGTTAGGTGATGAGATAAGACAACTGCTCTTAGATCAAGTTGATGCCATTTCCTCATTGTCAGGATGTCATATCAAAACTGGTGCATGATGGTGCCAGATGATCTATATTTTAATGCTTTTTCTTTATATACATTTTCAACACTTGACACTTTTCAATTAGAATTCATGGAAGAAATTTTTTTTGTGTTTTTTTTGTGTTTTGGGCCACACCCAGTGATTTTTAAGGGTTATTCCTGGCTATGTGCTCAGAAATTGCTCCTGGCTTGGGGGGTCATATGGGATGTTTGGGGATCAACTGCAGTCTGTCTTAGGTCAGCCGCATGCAAGGCAAATGCCCTACCACTGTATCAATGCTCTGGCCCCTGGAAGAATTGTTTTTATGTGAATTATTTTAATTGTTCATGGAACCTGGTAGACTATGGAGGCCCTGGGACACTGCGTTCAACTCAAAATAACACTTTCATCCCACACCCTTTACTTTCCTCCCTAAGTCAATGGCACCCACCATGCCAAGTCTATCAAACTTTATATTGGAACAATAAAAATTTCTTCAGTATCATTGAGTTTCTCATTGTATATTGATGAATGGTTAATGAAACCATTCCTTTCTTGAAATGTTATGTTTTCTCATATACTGTTGATGCTGGATCCCCAAAGAGCTCCCAGGACAGAAAAGAGATTCCCATTCCCCTAGGGCAGAGAGGCTATCCTGCTAATATTTATTCATTGCGAATAATCCACAAAGACAGGAGGGTAAAAAGGCGAGAAGGTTGGACACAGAAACCTTTGTCAGCCAGCTTGCAGCTCCAAAAGGCCAGATCCCTCTAGCTAACTGCCCAAAAGACCCTGACTTCCTAGCTCAACACCTATTTATTAGGATCTGAACAGTGCTTCTTACCTGGAAGTTCATATGTGGGAAAGCAGTCAAGGAAACAGATATTGAAGAGAAATATTATAAAAGCCTCCATACACTTAACACTATCTGATATTTTTGAATATATGCAATTCTGAGTATCACTGTCAAGTTTTTCTTTGGGAATTATTGCCTCTACTTTTAAAAATCACTTTGGCTTTCTGTCCCATGTAAGGATGGCTACTTAGGGTAGTTATCTCAAGGAAGGTTACTTAGTGGAATGGGGGAATAACTTGTTAGAGATTTCTATTGACCAAGTTTAAACATCCAGCTTAAGTAAACTTAGCAATTCAACAGCTGAGACAAATTTCCTTAGAGAAATGTCTAAGGTAATTTAAGAATACTGGGCAAATAACTTGAATCTCCAGTGGGGTTACTTAAAAAATGAAACAAAAAATAGGTGAAATCGATGGATTACGTAGAAGTTGAAACTGAACACTTAAGCATTTCTACCAGCACCAAATCAATTATATCACTTTTTTTATACTTTGCCTAAAAACCATCTGGGCCTGTCATGTATCTTCAAACTCTCTAAGCACCGTCAGGAAGGAATTGTCTAGGCTGTCGAGAACATATGCCTCACAATACTTGGACAACCTGGACAATTTTGACAATAATGTTCAGGAAGTCTATAAATATGACCAGTGCTGATATAATGTAAATGTATATAAAGCACACTCAGCAGTTATTATTTTTACACTATCTCCCACCAAACACCTAATTTATTATTTTCCTTGAAAATTCTTCAACTTTTCAAAGTTTTCAGACTCCAGAATTCATTTAGTTTGTGTTAGATTTCTTTGTGTGTGTGTGTGTGTGTGTGTGTGTTAGATTTCAATCATTTTATGTTATCCTGGTTGTTTTCCTACCACTTATTGAAGATCTTGAGATATACAATATGATTAGCTTTCTTTTATCTTTTCTATTACATAACGAGTTCAAGGAGTAGAGGAGGAACCACAATACTTTTGAGGACATAAATGTTATTTTTTGTTTGTTTTTTGTTTATGGATCACATCTGGTGATGCTCAGGGGATTCTCCTGGCTATGCATTCAGAAATTGCTCCTGGCTTGGGGGACCATATGGGACTCTGGGGGAATCATCCTAGCTAGCGAAGGCAAGGTAGACACCTTACTGTTTGTGCCACCGCTCTGCCCCCGTAAATGCTATTTTGATGTCAGTAGTATAGTATAGTATAGTAAGTATAGTTTCCTTTAATTAATGTGTTCTAATAAATATGCTCAGAAGATTTTATTCATATAATTAATCACTATAAATGGGCTAACTAAGCAGAGTAGCTAAACCCTGGCTTCAAATAACTTACAGGATATACAACTAACTAACTAACTAAATATCCAGGTATTTTTATTTTAAGAAAAATCCTCTGAGGTAGAAATGTTACATCATTATTCTAGGTCAGCTAAAGAAAATTTGTTCTCTATGGCATAATTTTTCAAAATTCATCGTGTTTATTTTTTGAGAGAGCATGGCTACACCTGGTAATGCTCAGGCCTTACTCTCTGCTCTAAAATCAAAGATCACTCCTGAAAGTTCTTGGTGAACCATAAAGGATGACTTGGATTGAACCAAGTCATTTATGTGTCAGATGAGTGCCCTATCCACTGTACTATCATCCCAGACTTTCTTATTTTTTGAGCCTAATTATTTCTCAGACTCATTCTTGACCCTGTGAGGCAGAGAATAAAAGGATATCCTAAGTGTCAAGGAGTGTCTCCAATGAGCTCGTGTGAAAGAGGTTATTGTGATGCTGACCTGAGTTAAGGTTAAGACTGTTTTGTTCTCTTCACAACTGGGATGTAATCTTACACAATGAAGCTACTTATGTGAGAGCAAGACAACTTTTAAAAAATTTCACTTATCACACACCCCCAACAGGTCAGTCGGGAAATGTTTCAAAGGATCCCTGTGATCATCAGCCCACTCTGTATAGGGTAAGACATGGAGAATAAATGAATACAAGTGACTTCTAAGTGTCATGCCATATGTACCATACTCTGAGCCTGGGATTGTAAACACACAGATGAGCAAATTGAAAAATCCCTTCAATAGAAACTGGAATCTGATGGCACCACATCTGAAAATAAAAAAGAACAGACACTGATTTTAAGCACTCTCACTTATGAAATGATATGGTTCATTTATCTCATTTTAACCGTCATAGTAAATGACAGGAACAATTGGGTCATGTTTTATGTTTGTTTGTTTTTTGATGTTTTTCTTGGGAAACCTTTACAGAAGTTTTGCATAAAATCAGAGTCCTTCTCTGATCTCTGAAAAATGCTGTTCAATTTGGATTACAATCTTCTAAATTTGGTTTGGCTAGAATGAAATCATGGACTTCAGACTGATACTTCTTCATACAGTACTCATTTATTTAATTTTTCACATATAAGTGCTTGTATGCAATTTGTTGTCTTTGGGGGGATGGTTTTTTGTTATTACTATTTATTTGGGGTCATGCCTGCTTAATTCTATTCATATAGTGATTACTTCTTTTGTTTTGTCTTTGTTTTCGAAGGTAAAGACAGGTTGTGAAGTCATTAAAATAAAATAAAATCACAAAATCATTAGAATAAAGAAATGTCTCCCCTTAAAATGTTTCTGAGTGTCAGGAAAGTATAGAGCACAATTAAAATGGTAGCAATATTCACTTGCCTATTTAGTTGGAGTAAATGGAACATTTGACACCTTTCAAAAGTCCTGCAGATCTTCTTTGACCACTTGGGGTCTGGGCTCTGCAGACTGGTGCAGACACACACAGCTCTGCTGCAACTGAAGATTGGAAAAAGAGCTTGAGGTCAGAGGTCGACACAGTGCAGGGGAATTTGCTCTTTAAGAGGTTATCTGTGGATCTGCAAAGCCAAAGTGTAATTGGGTTTTGTGATGTGAATTTAGTGTGTAATTGTAGATGATCTTCGCTAGTTTCAAAGACAAGCTTGGCAGCTTTTTCTAGGCTACTTGTGATGGCGATTTTAGGGATTGTGGGCAATCTTGGATGGACTACTCTGAATGCTCAAAAAGTAGCCATCAGAACTGATACATCAAGTACCTGATTTACTTACTGTTTGCATTTTTTGCATGATTATTCTAAGACACCTTTCCTTCTCTTCAGGATGCTCTATTGGCTATGAAAATAAATACATCTAGTTTCCATGGCTGATATGAATATAGCCAATTGTATGTCATCACATGGTACTCAGTGTTTAAGAATCAGAATATCACTGGGAGATTATTGAATCATCATCAAGAAAGAAAAATGGGTGAGCCCTGGAATTAATTGGGAATGAATTTTTTCTCTCTCCTGCCATAAAATTTGTCACATTTCTGATTCCTGCATATTGTAAACATCGAGTTATAAACATTTCCTTATTGTTTTAGTTGTTTAGGGTTGTCTTGATTAAGCCGTCACTGCTGTCAGTTATGTTCTTATAAGCCTGGTTGGATCTATTTCATGTTAGGAAAAAGCTCAGATAAATCCAGGAAAGCTTAATGTTTATCCAATGTGAAAATAATTACTCAAAAGTGTTATTCTTAATCCAGATAATTAGAGTGAGGAAGGAAAGATCACTGTCATTGTGAATTATGCCCCGGCAATTGACTCCTTGGTCCTTGTAAGTTTCAGGTGAAGATGTGAATGGATAAAGGTTAGATTAAACATAATCCAAAGTAGCTGCAACCTTAATCTGTTATGATACAAGGATGATCACTTAAAAAGAGCTGGATTGTGGGATTGTTTCTGGTTGGATAAGATGCCGCTCGACTGGGACTCATCTTAAAACATGCTTAGCACCATGTCACAGCAGCTGGGAGCACTTGGGCACGACTGCAGCTTGCCACGAGTGCAGGGCTCTGGGCTCATGCTGTGCAGTGGAGTGGAAATGCCTTCACAAAGGCTGGGCTCCAGCAAAATGTGCTGCCAATGGTCTATGTGGAAAAACAAAATCTTCCCTGTGACCTCTGTGGCATTTTTTTTTTCATTTTTCTAGGCTCTAACAAGAATCGACTTGAATTTTGCTCCAACACTGGTGTAATGCTAGTAGCCATTTATCAGCTGATATAATTGGAGTGCAGGTATACAACTGAAGTTTGTTGTATTTTTCTTAACTTTTTCAAAATAAAATAGTATTGTAACTAGAATGAACAAAATATATAATGCTGATAGAACTAAATATCTGTCAGATCTTTTGAAATAACAATAGATATTTCTCAATTGTTCCATCGGGCTACAGATAAATTTTTCAAGTATAGATAGTGAAATACAAAAAAGGTTTTAATGTCCTGGGACAAAGCTCAATCATTTTTTTAATTGTAAAGAAAAAATATTCAGGGGCTGGAGTGATAGCACAGCAGGTAGGCATTTGCCTTGCATGCAGTCGATCCCTGGCATCCCATATGGTCCCCCCAGCAAGAGCAACTTCTGAGCACATAGCCAGGAGTGATCTCTGAGCTCCACAGGGTGTGGCTCCCCTGAAAAATACTAAGAGTTCCACCTATTTACCCCCATTAAATCTCCCTCCTAAGCCTAACATATTTAATTTCTGGGTGTCTAATATGTTTTGCTTTAGTTCTAGAAACTGCAATCAAAGATCTTTTAGCAATTTTTATAAAATCTAGTTGCCTAAATTGAAAGACATGATTATTTTGAGACCAATTTTAGTGTTTGAACATTGAATAATTTGTAATAGTTTATTATTTTTACCAGTAAATTTATATTGTGCCATATTTATTGTTGCTAAATAATTAATAATTAGTGTAATATAAAAGGCTAATAATGTGAATTTTTACTACACTTGGCTTCACTTGGAATAATCTAAGTTAAAAATAATAGTTTTAAATAATTTAAAATTTTGTAAATGGGCATGATCTAATTTGTATATTTTTAACTTTCATGAAAATCTAATTTATTTCCATACTTGTCCATATATATATATATATACACACATAATAGGTCACAAATATAACAGGCATTTTTTATTACATTTAATGGCTTCCATATGTATTTGCATGAAATTTGGTTCCCAAAGTCTTCGTCGAGCATTCATCACCCATACTTAGGTACTTATTTTATATTTTTACAAATTGTTTTATGTCATTAAGTTGCGCTACTAATGTTCTACCATAAAAGGACCTGGGGTGTGTCAGTCAATGGTGCTGGGGCTATGATATATCTGTCTCTAAAGTCACTGCCCTTGTACATCAGACATTCATGGAAGCAGAAAAAGAACTTATTAAGTCAACTCATAATGTTCAAAACAATACCAAATGCAACCAAAGATAATTTCTGGGCAGGGTTTGAAGCAAGGGAATGGTGGATTACTACTTAAACAAAAATACTGGGCATAGCACCGCAGAGGAAGTAATATTTCTGCAAAGTCTTGTCATGATCAGTGACATACAGGAGGCTCTTGGCTGAGGTTGTACTAGCTTCCCAAGAAAGACAATTTCTACCAGACATTCAGAATTTGGTGATCTTTTTTGTTGTTTTTGTTTTGGGGGCACATCTGGTGATGCTCTGGGGTTAACCCTGGCTCTGTGCTCAAAATTGCTCATGGCTTGGGGGGCCATATGGGATGCTGGGGGACCAAACTGCAGTCTGTTCTAGGTTAGCCACATGCAAGGCAAACACCCTACTGCTGCACCACCACTGTGGTCCCTCAGTGATCGTATTTGAAGTTGCTAACTACACTGGCTAAAGTACCAAATTCTTTTCTACTATAAGAAAACATATTCAAATAAAAAAACTTTCAAGAAATGGTGAAAAATCTAAAGCATTCGTAAGCCCATCATGTGCTTGATTTTTTGTTGTTTTGTTTTTGTGTCATACTTTGTGGTACTCAAGGGATACTGCTGACTCTGCTCTCAAGAATTGCTCCTGGCATGCTCTTCCGAGAGCATGATATGCCAGGTATCGAACCCGGGTTAGCCCATGCAAAGCATGCTACCTGCTGTATTGTTGCTCTGGCCCATTATGTGCTTGGTTTTGGAAGGACACCGGTGTGACTTTACCTTTCAGATAATATAGAAACTAAATACCTCTTAATCTTTCAGTAGATGGACTTGGATTCATGCCTGAAGAAAAAGAGTGAGAAAAAAGACAGTTTTTTGGTGATTTTTCTCTATTGTGTGTTGGGAATACTAGACTGAGGAATTTTGTTGTCAATATGTCTTTTACCATCTCCAAAGTTAAGTTTCAAACCAGGACTTGTCTCCTGAGTTATTGACAGAAACGACATGAATCCTCAGTGTATATAAAAATCTTGCAAAGCTGACTCGTGGTCAGAACTCAGTTTTCTCCCCTTAATTTTCAAAGCATCCTTTCACTGCACTCCCTGCCAGGAGTAGTCTAACCTCAAATGCACACCATTCGTTTACATTTCAATATACATAAACTTAGGAGATCACTGCCAATGGGAAGACCTGGTCAGGAAAGGAAAAATGAACAATAAGTTAATAATGATAATAATAGTTAATAATAATAATATAAGTTCCCAGTCAAGGAAAAGGTATGGGTTGACAAGTGAGAGAATAATACTTTGAGGAAGGAGTGGTCAGCGCTAAAGTACTAAAGACAGCCTCTATCTCCCTCACAGCTCTAGAACAAGCCTTCTAGAATTAACTCCAGTCAAGGGGCTTCCTAATTTTATAAAAAGACACACTAAGGCACAGTGCAAAGAGAAAGTCCAGTGAGATAGCAGAAAAATAGCAGGAAAGTGTCAATCAAGCCCTGTTCATGTACCACAATCAACAGAACACCAAATCCTTTTGAACTCCATGTCTTGCTCATTCTCATCACAAATACTTCTAGATTGTTAAAACAACCTTCAACTCAAGACTGGTGTCTACTTGGACAGTAAGCTTCAATTTTCTATAAAGATAAAATAGTTCTAATGCCTAGTTGACTTCCAAAGAAGTGGGCACCATAATAATCCTAAGCTCCAAATGCAGAGGTCACTACATTTTTTTGAGCCCACGTTGCCAGCAACCCAGAATCCCAGAATTCTTTGGGTTATGTGCATCTTCTAAGCATTGTCTCTTGCACTAAGAGACATGGAGCATTTTACAAGGTTACAACACAGAGAAGCTTATGATCTGTTTTATATGAAAATCATGGTACTGGGATCCCCAGACAAAGTTGTCACAACTGTGAAGGGAAATTTAAGATCAGGGAGGATAGGATAATATGGCGAGATAATATGATACTGCTGAATAAAAGAGAAACCAAATGTATTGGTAGAGCAGCTTGGGAAGATGTGGGTGGTGCCACTATCTGCTTCTCTGTCTTTTGCAACAGGATGAAGAATGATCTAATAAATGCAGTCCCTCACACTAACACAGGAAGAACAAAAGAGTCAAAATCATTCAGAAAGAATCTAGCTTAGACGAGTGTTCTTGACAAGAAAATAATACCAAGAAAACCCAAGAGAGTCACTCAATAACCTATATATGGTAAGGTCATTTGTTATGTAGTAGGCTACATAAAAATGCATGATGTTACCAAATAGAAATTGATTTAATACTTCCAAAAACACAGACTATTTGTGCACAACATTCCAAAACAAATTTGAAATAGTTTTTCATGTTACAAAAACACATGTATAATGAGCATAAATAACAACTTGGAAGAACATTGGTAATACACATAATAGGCTAATTCTAATATGATAGAACTAATTCACATAAACAGCAACCTAAAATTAGAAAGAAGTGCTAGGGAAATATTACAAAGGATTGAAGTACATGTATGCAGAAGTCCTGGGTTATATTCTCCTCAGTGCCCTGCCAGGAATGTCCTCTGAACACTACACTGGGAGTAGCTCCTGAACACTGTCAAGTGTATCTCTAAAAAAAGCATCAGAAATTGTTCCCATAAGTAAACTGTCAAGAATATACAGGAAGAAACTAAGAGAGAGCAAGAGAAGGACATATCACTATTATACTGTGGCCCAGTTTTGGAGGCGAGTGATCATTGAACCTGAGAAAATATTATCTTTCATGACTCAGGACTTCAGACCAGGTCAAGGGCAAGGAAGACTGGCCAGGGTGAGCTGTCCTTAAGTTTACCTCCAAGTAAATGGAAAAGGTTGCACTGTATGCCAGTAGTATTGGGCAGCTGAACCACAGGTTGGTAAGAGCACATCTATTGATAGCAACAATTTTTTTTGTTTTTTGGCTCACACCCGGCAGCACTCAGGGGTTACTCCTGGCTTTATGCTCAGAAATCGCTTCTGGCAGGGTTGGGAACTATATGGGATGCTGGGATTTGAACCACTGTCCTTCTGCATGCAAAGTAAAATTCCTACCTCTATGCCATCTCTCCGGCCCTAATGGCAACTTTCTGAAGGACATTTTCTCTATTACATAAAAGATGTCCACACTCTTGAGCCTATCATTTTCTTTCCTTTGGTTTCATTGTGGGGTCCTGTCTGCTATGGGATCACTCAGGGGTCACTCATGGTATTAGGCAGGAGCCTGGGATCTGCCATGTGCAAGCCAAGTGCTTGAACCTCTGCACTGTCAATCCAGCCTTTGGAAATGTAATTCTCTTTCTAAAACTGTATAAAGTTAAAAGAAGAGATACACAAAGATATGCCTTCATAAAGCAATATATAACAAAGCTTTGTTTATAATAAAGAAAGGTAGTTAAACTGATATTCATAAACCTGGGGATGATAAAATGACTTGCAGGTAATCTGAATATAGATTATTATACAGCTGCTTAAAATCTTCTAAGTAGAGTTTATGGCATTAGAAATCCCACCAGTGTTTTTACGCAAAAAGATGCAAACTATTGTATCACATGATTTTTGTTATGCTGAATATTTATGCTCACACATATAAAGCAACAGAAATATATATTACTTGGGACCAGATAATTAGAGGAATTAGGAGTGTAACTTTCAAAATCATTGTTTTGATTTGCAAAAATGTCTATGTGTACAAAAAAGGAACTTCGCTGGCTATTTTCTTTTGCTCCTTCATTTCTCTTGCCAATGAAAAATAGAGGGCTACGATTTAAGAAAAGACATGGATAGCTGTATTGGCATCTGCATGCCCAGCGCTTGTAATTGGTGGCAAGCCACAAGACAGACAGCCCCCAAACTAGGCACAATGCCTGGCTCCACACAGCTGCCGCGTCCAGTATTAGTCTTGGCTAAAATGCTACATGATGATAACAAATATTAAACTTTAAAAGCATTTTTATGTTGGCAAATTTATCCATGGAACAGCACTTGATGCCTTGTCACTAAATTTATGGAATTTAGTTATGTTTCTAATATGAGCCTAATGCAAGTCAACTCTTACCACCAGCGCTTAGACAGCCTTTTGTTCAAATCACTTTATATTATATATATATATATATATATGTATATATTAAGCATGAAATAAGGGCAGGCAAACACTGGTGATAAAGAGCTCAATTAGGAAAAGGATCTTTCTTTTCTTCATGGCTTCTAGATGTTCACTAGAGATTTTTGTGGCTGAATCCTGCCGATGATCTCATTTGGTGGAAATATTTCTCTAATATCTGCATCACCTGAAGATCTCCGAGGGCAATGAGTCTTGTTCGGGCTCTAGCCCTGTCTGCAGCACATAGGCCCTGAGAGCCCAAAGACACCATGTTTCTTTACAAAGGAAGGACTAGCAGGTTGAATGAGGTTTTCAGCCATTGCATCTTTTTATACATCTCCATACATGTTTGACACTCCTCACCTTGCTTCTGTCCTATTCCTATCCTCCCCCAAATAGGAAAATCCGAGTCTGTGATGACATCGAGTTTTTTCCTATTCTCAATTTACTCTACTCAGAACACAAAGGAGAAAGAAAGATATTTGTCTAAATCTTAAGTTTCTTAAATTATGGGTTAATATAGTCCTATCTATTTAATTCTGCTTCCACCTTTTTGGAGAGTGCTGTTTCCTCCTTAAGATGCCTTTAATCTCAATGTTGTGGAGTGTTTTACCTACGTGTTATTCTATACACCTTATGGTATCGGGTCTGATATCAAGGTATTTAATCCATTTGAATTTGACCTTCATACATGGTGTTAGTTGTGGGTCTGAGTTCGCTTTTTTGCAAGTGGCTAATTAGTTGTGCCAACATCACCAGTTGAAGAGGCTTTTCTTGTTCCATTTAGAATTTCTTGCTCCTTTATCAAAAATTAGGTGATTGTATGTGTAGGGAACATTCTCTGAGTACTCAATCTATTCCACTGATCTGAGGGTCAGTCTTTATTCTGATACCATGCTGTTTTGATAATTATTGATTTGTAATGCAGTTTAAAGTAGGGTAAAATAATGCCTCCCATATTCCTTTTTCCAAGAAATGCTTTAGCTATTTGAGGGTGTTTATTGTTCCAAATGAATTTCAGAAGTGTTGG
>PVKC010014788.1:0-21914 GCA_004027635.1 Crocidura indochinensis | reverse complement strand
CCTCCAGTAGTTGGAACAGGCTGCAAACTGGTCCCCTGCCTGCACTCACCCACCCCGCCTGCTCGCCTTCCAGTAGTTGGGAACGGCTGCACACAGGTCCGGCACCTACACACACACCTCCACCCCCGCTTCCTCCAGTAGTTGGAACAGGCTGCCATAACCCAGTTATTTTTGCCTTGCAATTACCTTAAGCTGATATCAGAAATATAGTTTTCTCCACAAGAACACTGACATCAATGAGTTCAATAAAAGAAATGAAGTTACCATGGAGTAATTCTGGGTCCCAGCAGCTTGTTCCTGGAAGATATAAAGGATTTCAGTCTAATGATACTTCTGCTATTGTGAACACTTAGAATAAACCCAGGTGTGTGTCCTGTGCATGGCACCTATACTTTTGTGTTAATGGAGAGCTGTGGACTCTCAATCTGCAGGCAGGTCTCAGCTTATACTTCTCTTTTCTTTCACAACCCAGGCATGCCTACTCCCATTTGTGAAAGGTCCCATGGGACCTTTTGAACCTACTTCAAAATGACATCACTGAACCAAACCAATACCACACACATTTAATTAGATTAAGAGACCTTAGACATCAAATCTCATCTGTGTACTAACTGAGTTGACAGGGAGCCCCTAGTCACATCTTAACAACTTATTCAACTGCATATCAATTCTTTTTTTAATATTTTATTTTAACACCTTGATTACATACATAATTGTTTCAGTCATGTAAAGAACACTACCCATCACCAGTGCAACGTTCCCATCACCATTGTCCCAAATCTCCCTGTCCCCACCCACCCTCCGCCTGTACTCTAGACAGGCTCTCCATTTCCCTCATACATTCTCATACATTAGGACAGTTCAAAACGTAGTTATTTCTCTAACTAAACTTATCACTCTTTGTGGTGAGCTTCAAGAGGCGAGCTGGAACTTCCAACTCTTTTCTCTTTTGTGTCTGAAAGTTATTATTATTGCAAGAATATCTTTCATTTTTCTTAAAACGCATAGATGAGTGATACCATTCTGTGTTTTTCTCTCTCTCTCTCTCTCTGACTTATTTCACTCAGCATGATAGATTCAATGTACATCCATGTGTAGGAAAATGTTATGACTTCATCTCTACTGACACCTACATAATATTCCCTTGTGCATACGTACCACAGTTTCTTTAGCCATTCGTCTGTTGAAGGGGATCTAGGTTGTTTCCAGAGTCTTGTTATGGTAAATAGTGCTGCAATGAATATAGGTGTAAGGAAGGTTGGTGCATTCCCACCAGCCTTGGATAAGAGTTTCTTTCGCTCCACATCCCCGCCAACACTGTTTGTTCTCGTGCTTTGTGATGTGTGCCACTCTGTGGTGTGAGGTGGTATCTCATTGTTGTTTTGATTTGCATCTCCCTGATGAATAGTGATGTGGAGCATTTTTTCATGTGTCTTTTGGCCATTTGTATTTCTTCTTTGTCAAAGTGTCTGTCGATTTCTTCTCCCCATTTTTTGATGGGATTAGATGTTTTTTTCTTGTAAACTTCTGTCAGCACCTTGTATATTTTTGAAATTAGCCCTTATCTGGTGGGTATTGGGTGAATAGTTTCTCCCACTCAGTGGGAGGCTCTTGTATCCTGGGCGCTATTTCCTTTGAGGTGCAGAAGCTTCTTAGCTTAATATATTCCCATCTGTTAATCTCTGCTTTCACCTGCTTGGAGAGTACATTTTCCTCCTTGAACATGCTTGTAGTCTCAATGTCCTGGAGTGTTTTGCCTACGTGTTGTTCTATGTATCTTATGGTTTCAGGTCTGATAACAAGGTTTTTCATCCATTTGGATTTCATCTTCGTACATGATATTAGCTAGGGGTCTAAGTTCATTTTTTTGCACGTGGCTAGCCAGTTGTGTGAACACCACTTGTTGAAGAGGCTTTCTTTGCTCCATTTAGGTTTTCTTGTTCCTTGATCGAAAATTAGGTGACTGTATGTCTGGGGAACACTTTCTGAGTATTCAAGCCTATTCCACTGATCTGAGGGCCTGTCTTTATTCCAATGCCATGCTGTTTTGATAACAATTGCTTTGTAGTAAAGTTTGAAATTGGGGAAAGTAATTCCTCCCATGTTCTTTTCCCCAATGATTGCTTTCGCTATTCTAGGGTGTATATTGTTCCAAATGAATTTCAAAAGTGCCTGATCCACTTCTTTGAAGAATGTCGTGGGGATCTTTAGAGGGATCGCATTAAATCTGTATAATGCCTTGGGTAGTATTGCCATTTTGATGATGTTAATCCTGCCAGTCCATGAGCAGGGTATGTGTTTCCATTTTTGCATATCTTCTCTTATTTTTTGGAGCAGAGTTTTATAGTTTTCTTTGTATAGGTCCTTCACATTTTTAGTCAGGTTGATTTCAAGATATTTGAGTTTGTGTGGCACTATTGTGAATGGGGTTGTTTTCTTAATGTCCATTTCTTCCTTATTACTATTGATGTATAGAAAGGCCATTGATTTCTGTGTGTTAATTTTGTAGCCTGCCACATTGCTATATGATTCTATTGTTTCAGGAGCCTTTTGATAGTCTTTAGGGTTTTCTAAGTAGAGTATCATGTCATCTGCAAAAAGTGAGAGCTTGACTTCTTCCTTTCCTATCTGGATTCCTTTGATATCTTTTTCTTGCCTAATCGCTATGGTGAGTACTTCCAGTGCTATGTTGAATAGGAGTGGTGAGAGAGGACAGCCTTGTCTTGTGCCAGAATTTAGAGGGAAGGCTTTTAGTTTTTCTCCATTGATGATAATATTTGCCACTGGCTTGTGGTAGATGGTCTTAACTATATTGAGAAAGGTTCCTTCCATTCTCATCTTGCTAAGAGTTTTGATCAAGAATGGGTGTTGTACCTTATCAAATGCTTTCTCTGCATCTATTGATATGATCAAGTGATTTTTATTTTTCTTGTTGTTGATGTTGTGCATTATGTTGATAGATTTATGGATTTTAAACCAGCCTTGCATTCCTGGGATGAAACCTAGTTGATCATAATGGATGATCTTCTTAATGAGGCATTGTATTCTGTTTGCAAGAATTTTGTTGAGGATCTTGCATCTACATTCATCAGCGATATTGGTCTGTAATTTTCTTTTTTCGTTGCATCTCTGTCTGGTTTGGGTATCAAGGCGATGTTGGCTTCATGAAAGGAACTGTTTCCGTGTTTTCGATTTCATGAAAGATTCTTGCCAGGATTGGTAGTAGTTTCTCCTGGAAAGTTTGAAAGAATTCGTTAGCGAATCCATCTGGGCCTGGGCTTTTGTTTTTGGGCAGACATTTGATTACCGTTTTAATTTCATCAATAGTGCTGGGGGTGTTTAGATATGCTACATGTTCTTCCTTCAACGTGGAAGATTGTAAGAGTCCGAGAATTTATCCATTTCTTTCTGGTTCTCATTTGTAGTGGTGTAGAGCTGCTCAAAGTAGTTTCTGATCACCCTTTGAATCACTGCAATATCAGTAGTGATCTCTTTTTCATTCCTAGTACAAGTTATCAAGTTTCTCTCTCTCTTTCTTTGTTAGTTTTGTCAGTGGTCTATGAATCTTGTTTCTTTTTTTCAAAGAACCAACTTCTGCTTTCATTGATCTTTTGATTGTTTTTTGGGTTTTCACTTCATTGATTTCTGCTCTCAGCTTTGTTATTTCCTTCTGCCTCCCTATTTTTGGGTTCTTTTGTTGAGCACTTTCTAGTTCTATAAGCTGCATCATTAAGCAGCGTCATTATAAGCTTCGTCATTATAAGCTGCGTCATTAACCCTTCTTCCTTCCTGATGTGTGCTTGCAAAGATATAAATTTTCCTCTCAGTACTGCTTTTGCTGTGTCCCATAAGTTCTGAGAGTTTGTGTCTTCATTATCATTTGTTTCCAGGAATATTTTGATTTCGTTTTTGATTTCATCTCGGACCCACTTGTTATTCAGTATGAGGTTGTTTATCTTCCAGGTTTAAGAGTTTTTCTTCTTTGTTCCTTTGGAATTCACAAATAATTTCAGAGTCTTGTGGTAAGCAAATGTAGCCTGCAAAATTTCTATCCTCTTGATATCATGCAGATATGTTTTATGTGCCAGCATGTAGTCTATCCTGGAGAATGTCCCATGTACATTGGAGAAGATTGTGTGTTCAGGTTTCTGGGGATAAAGTGTCCTATATATATCTACTAGGCCTCTTTCTCCCATTTCTCTCCTCAGGTCCAGTGTATTCTTGTTGGGTTTCAGTCTGGTTGACCTATTCATTGTTGACAAAGCTGTGTTGAGTTCCCCCATAATTAACGTGTTGCTGTTGATGTTATTTTTCAGCTTTGTCAACAATTGTATTAAATATTTTGCTAAACCCTCATTCGGTGCATATATGTTTAGAAGTATGATTTCGTCCTGCTCTACATACCCCTTGATTAATATATAATGTCCATCTTTGTCCCTTACAACCTGCCTGAGTATAAAGTTTGCATTATCTGATATTAGTATGGCCACTCCAGCTTTTTTATGGGTGTTGTTTGCTTGGATAATTTTCCTCCAGCCTTTTATTTTTAAGTCTGTTTGTTCTGACTATTCAGGTGCGTTTCTTGTAGACAGCAAGAGTTGGATTGAGTTTTTTGATCCATTTAGCCACTCTGTGTCTCTTAACTGGTGCATTTAGTCCATTGACATTGAAAGAAAGAATTGTCCTGGTTTTTGATGCCATCTTTATATTGAAATTTGGTGTGTCTTTTGGTTAGTCTTGTCTTTAATTAGGTCATTCAGTTTTTCACTTAAGGGTGGGTTTGAGTCTGTAAAGTTTCTGAGTTGTTTTTTGTCTGTGAACCATGTATTCTTCCATCAAACTGGAAAGTGAGTTTTGCTAGGTAGAGTATTCTAGGTGACGCATTCATTTCATTCAGTCTTGTCACAATATCCCACCACTGCTTTCTGTCTTGAGTGTTTCAGGTGACAGGTCTGCTGTAAATCTCAAGGATGCTCCCTTGAATGTGATTTCCTTTTTTGATCTTGCTGTTTGCAGAATTATGTCTCTATCTGTGGGATTCGTCATTGTGACTGGGATGTGTCTTGGGGTATTTTTTCTGGGGTTTCTTTTGGTTGGTACTCTTCGGGCATGCAAGATTTGATCACATATATTCTTAAGTTCTGGAAGTTTCTCTTTAATGATGTTTTTGACCGTTGATTCTTCCTGGACATTTTCTTCCTGTGTCTCTGGGACTCCAATGATTCTTAAGTTGTTTCTGTTGATCTTATCATAGACTTCTACTTTCATCTGTTCCCATTCTTTGACTTTTTTTTTCCCATTGTCTTTTCGTTTGTTTTAAGTTTTTTTTCCAATCTCTCCCGCTGTATGGAGTTGTTATTTATCTCATCTTCCACAGCACCAATTCTATTCTCAGCTTCTTCTACCCTGGTGTTAAGATCATCCATTTTAACATTCAATTCATTTACTGAGTTTTTCATGTCTGTTAGTTGACATGTTATTTCAGTTTGGAGTTTTGTGATTTCTGTCGTCATATTTTCTTGGTTCTTATTAATGTTCTCTTCAACTCGGTCCATGGTTTCTTTGAGTTCTTTGAGCATCTTCCATATTGCTTTTCTAAAGTCCTTTTCAGAGAGATTGATTAGTCCGTTGGTCATTATCTGGTTATCAGAATTGTCATCTTCATTCTCCATGTGCATATCAATTCTTAATGTGCTACCATCACTTCACAACTCTGCCTCTTTGCAGTTCTGCAGAAATCATTTCTTGGACAGAGAAGAGATGATGCACCAAGTTAGCATTCAGTGGGGCTGTACTTGCCCTCAATTTGTCCATGACATTGGTACAAAGTGCCCTCAGATGCAAGAGGACATTGAACTGCAATTTCACTCAATAGAAAGGCACATAAACACATTGCATGGGCAGCAGAGAGCTGTGATGCATCTTTCTAATACAATAACAGCCATAGGTTTATGAGCCATTCAATGAAATGGCTGGAGGATAAATTAGATCATTTGGCTCTGGTCATGGAAGGTAATAGATCTCCCTCAGTTAAGATCGCTGGGAATAGTTGAAATGATTAATGGGGATGCTTGGTGTTATAAACACTGCTTAATGTAAGAGTGCACAATGGCATGCAAACTAAACTCAAACAGCTATAAATATTTCATGTACCTTATAAAGATTTAAGAATATTTATTGCTTATATAAATCCTTTTTGTGATATCAGCAAAAACCCTAGTCCAGTGTCTGAACAATAAACTTAGGATTCACTTGTGTTTGCATTTCCAGTGATAAGCCAGCGGGACAGTGATGCCCCAACCTCTTCCCTTACTACTTCCAAATAAAGTGAACCTGGGATCACCATCACCATATTGTCCACAGTATTGCTACTTCAGGAGACCATCACGCAGTCCATCAGAGGTGTGCCTAACCTCTGTTTCATATACCTTGTGTGGTCTCAGAACAGCAAAAGTGACCTGGTCTAGATGTTTTCTAATATAAAGAGGTGCAGGTTAATAGCAAGCACCTCTAATCAAACCATTTTGGATGGCCTCTGTGACACTGTTCCTAAATTGCCTGCAGATGAAACACCTGTAGAGCTATTTGTTTCAGGGTCCCTTTTATAATGATTGTTCCAGGTATTCTCCTTTATACTGAAAGCTTCAGAGACACCACTGTACTATAGATGAGGATGAATAGCACAAAGAAGGTGACATAGTACAGTGATAAGTAATTCCTAATTGGGCTTGACCTTGGTCCATACTTCACAGAGAGCTCTGGTGACAGTACCTATCAATACTGTCTTGCTCCAGGACATTCCTAAACCTCATTGTTCATGCTGAGCTTCTCCTCAGCCTCTCCCTGCCCCTGCCCTCAGGCTAGGGCTATATTCTGTTACCTTTCAGATATCTCAGTTCCTCTTTTGGTACTATATAGGCATGGATAGGAGAGAATAAATGCCATCAGCCTGGGACCTTTTCTTTCCTAGTCATGAGCTGAAAGAAATGTCCTTAGTCCCCAACTGAAGAAGTTGACCCTTGCTGGCTGACAGAGTTACCACAGATCCCATGGAATTTTTTGTCCACAATGGAGACTTAGAACCTTATTGTTCCACTGTCATGCCTCCATAATCCAAATACAGAGGCCCACAAAAACTTGCTAGGGCTGGTTGTCCTATAATCTGTTTTTGGACCTCAGCAGCTTCCTGTCCTTTTAATTCTTTTTTACATTTGTCTGTATGTAGGGAAGAGACTAGAGAGAATGTTGTCTAGATGGGAACTTCCTTTTATCCTCTGGTATTCCTTACCCCGCCATTCACCTACAATGTTTGGAGATCTTTTATGTGGGTGATATTTAAAATAACTGAGTGGACTAGTTAGTTCATATGGCTTTGCTATTTCCACTGTATTATGAAAAGCAGATGTCATGTAAACCTTTGCCTGTGTATGCTGTGTCCCCACTGTCCCTTCTAGGACCAGGGTTCTGGTGATAAGCAGCTTCCCACCTGATATTTTTTATCCCATAAAGCAGAGAGTAGTAGTAGTTTATTCATGGTGATATCCCATATAAAAGGCAGAACAATGCTGACACAATGAAATGTATTTACTTGATGGACACAGTACATGAGAAAAGACTTCTCTGCAGAAACTGATAGCTCATGAGAAAACGGATTTATAGGTAAGATCTTAATGTGTTGCATAGAGCAGAGCATTTCACTTGGAACACTCAGCTCTGGGGACAAGTTCAGAATTGACAAATTCAGAATGCCTCGATTTACCACCTCACAATCCAATGCCTCAGGCTCTAAGCCTACTTAATGGTGCAAGATGTTGACTGTAAAGGCAATCACTGGGATGGGGCAAGTCATTTCATGCCATGGCTCTCACTAGGCTGACATTGCTTCTCCAGACACAAGATGCAATGTATTTCAGTATTATCAGTAGTGACTGTAACTCTCTCTGCTTTAGAGCATTAGTGTCAAGGTTCAACGAGGCATCACAGTCAAGTTCTTGTGCCCAAATTCATGCTCAGTTAAAGCAAATTTCTAAGACGTAATTGTTATAAACTCACCCTATTTACATACATCATTTCATATACAAATATAAATACAACTCACTTACATAGCACTTTACAACAGAACAGACCCTCCATACCACATATTGGATCCTCAACACCCCACAATGGGACATTCTGCATTCCACAACTAGACCCTCCATGTACTATCCAGTTGACAGAAAAATCTACTCAATCAGACTAAGACCTTTGAGGTCAAGGAGCCAAATTTTCTAACAAAGCAATCTGTCAGAGACAGCCAGAGATCACACCCTGATATGGAATTCAGCAGGACAAACCAGTCTGTGTGGCAGGAGTGCATAACCTAAGGCGTTGGCTAGCCCCAGAGCCCTAAGAAATATCACAGTTTCCTATCAGGCATACATTCCAGGAAGCCAATAACATCCTGGAAACCTCAAAACCTCGCTAACCTTGAGATGTTCCTGTGCCCCTTATGTAAATATGGTATGTAAAGATTAGCTGTAAGGTGACCTCTGCAATGCGGGCTGTTTATCCTGCTTTCTCTCCACCCCCTGTTTTAATTGTGCTTAAAAGGCCCTGTACCACCAATAAAGTGTGACCTTGATAAGACACTTTTACTTGGTCTCCGTGTCTCTTTCCCCCATTCTATTTTCAGGTTGGAGTTCCTCTATATACCCACGGAATAATTGACTCCTGCACGTTAGGACATCAATCCAAATAAACCCATAACAGACTATAGAAAATGCAAAATATGAGTACATTAATTATTAAGTATGAGTAGCTCAAATGAGTAGTTCAAATTATTGATCCAAATCCCTAAGGAAGGCAGATAAGTGTCAGGTATAAATACATATAAGAAACAATCAAGTTTAGCTAGATAGTTAATAGTCTGAGGAAGGAGGCAGAAAAAGTTGACTTTAAGATTCTTAATTACAGGAATGCTGGCACCCCCAGAGAATGCCTAATTGATAGAGGTAGCACTCTATTCACTTTTTTTATTTGCCACAGTTCCTGGAGGAAGATTATTGAGATTATCCTAAGAGATTTTACCTTAGCTTCCTCTTCCCATCATTTGTGAAGGGTACATACTCTCTTATTCCTAATTAGCTAGTATAAGATAGGAATTTGTCTATTATTTGTCCTTCTTGCCATGCTGATTATTCCTGAACAGCAGATATTATACTTGGAGGACAGTCAGGGCTCTCAGTTCATTAAACTGGGATTCCCTTGGCCCCATGTCTTTCTCTCTTTTGTCTTTCTTTGTTTCTGAATCCTCAAGGTATCCCCTCTTCAGGATCATTCACCTGGAGATGGAAATGGGCAGGAAACTCAATACCAAGCCTATTGAGACTCCCAAGGACTATTATGCACAGTGAGGGAATAATAATTCTCCAAATACTAAATCCAGATATGTAGGAGGCTATATTGTATAAAAGATAAATAATTCAACAAATAGCTTTTTAACTCAAAAGTCATATAGAAATTAAAAAGGAAGAAAAGAAAGAAAGAAAAAAGACTCCCAACCTCAGATTACTGAGTTAAGTAATAAGAAACTAACATTAATTTTGGCTGTGGAGAACCCTGTATATGAGAATAATAGCACAAGAGAAATCAATGGGAACAGAACCGACCAATGAGAGAACTTGAAGATAATACTTCTAAGTGTGATACAGGTGAAGAGAAAAATTAGAATAAAAAATGAGGAAAGACTACAAGTACTACCTACTTCCATTGGAATGACAATATAAAAACAATATGTATCTCAGAAGGTGAAAAGTGAAAGAAACAGGGACAGAGAATATTTTTAAGAAATAGCAACTGAAAATACTCTTATTTCAGGGAAGGAACTGGAATTAAAAGTCCATGAAATTAATACATTTATCTCAATATAAAGATATCTCAACCAACAGCTCCCCTCATCCCCCCCCCCACACACAACTGGGAGAAAAGCTGGTGATTGTAGGAAATAATGTAGATGGTGTGAAGCCCACTTACCAGAAGACTTTCAGACCTCTCTATAAACTTTAGAGGTTAGGAGAGGAAAGGAATATAGGGTTAAAGTACTGCCATTCAAGATATCAGCTTGAAAGAACAGAAGTTCTACACAGATCAGGGAAGTGATTTATGCCAGATCAGAGATTCCACTACAACAGCAAGCCCAAAGTTAAAACTTTCTGACTGTGGTGAGAACAGTGGAGCCGGAGGCAGTAGAATGATGTTGGGAGCAGGCATAAGCATGAGGGAAATTAGTGGCATTATCAGTTTTGATCAGAAAATGGGAATCACACCTTAGGGTCTTTAGTTCTTTACTTGAACTCTAAAACAATAGAGCCCAGCTCAGTGAAGGTCTTGTTCCTAGATTTTTTTCTACTTCTTATTAATCCCTTATTTTGCATTTGAAGTTAGTTTGCAAAGAGCTGCTTTGAGTTGTGACCTCCTTCTTTGTAACTTAGAATTCTTATTGCTCATGTCCATAACTTAAGTATTGTGTACTGTTAAATTTTGCTTTGTGATTGTAAACATTCTTCTCAATACCTGTGACTGGCTTTACCCCTTATAAAACTCCCTGCTTAAAGATTAAATATATCTCATGTCTATTGAAGATGCATACAATTTATTTTGTGTGGTTTCATTATTTCATATTTCACCACCATCCTTGAAGTGCATTCATTGAAATACCACTGGTGCTGCAGGACAGAAGCCACTTACAGCAATGAGGTGTGGCCCAAAAATTAAAAAACTAAAAAAGAAAACTTCAAACAGAAATGAAATAAGCAGAGTTATAACATGGGGGTAAGGAAGGCATTTGCCTTTCATGTAGAAGGTCATTGGTTTGAATGCTGGCAACCCATATGGTCCCTCAAGCCTGCCAGGAGCGATTTCTGCTTGGAGCCAGGAGTAACCACTGAGCACTGCTGGATGTGACCCAAAAACCAAAAAAAAAAAAAAAAAAAAAAAAAAAAAAAAAAAAAAAAAAAAAAAAAAAAAAAAAAAAAAAAAAAAAAAAAAAAAAAAAAAAAAAAAAAAAGAAAAGAAAAGAAAAGAAAGAAATAAAAACTTTGAAGAAAAATGAAATGAAAATGAAAAGTCAAAAGTTCTCACCTAGAATGATAGCTGCTGACGACAGAATCAGTGAACTGAAACATAAGCTGCATAACACCTCCATACAAGAAAAGAAGTTCAAAAAGAACATTGAAATAAATGAACAGAATATTGGAAAATACTTAACATAAGCAAACAGATAATAATAGAACTCTGAGATAAATTCAACAGAAACAACTCAAGAATTATTGGGGCCTCAGAGACCCAGAAATAAAACTGCCCTGAAGAATCAACAGAAAAAACTTTACAACATTGCTGAGAGCTGAAGAGCACATAAACCCATATACTGGATACTTGAAGTGAGCTGGCTAAAAAAGAGCTAAAGAATATCATCTCAAGGCACATTCTAGTCACAATGAAGAAAACTATAGAAAGAGAAAAAATACTGAAAAAAACAAGAGCAAAGAAGAAATGACATAAAGGATACAAGCAAGCCTCAAGTTCCAAAGGCAGTGGTAGAATATAGCAAAAGAGAATACTTCACCCAGCCAAAGTTTCATAGATAAACAGCAGCTCCGGGGCCCGGGAGATAGCATGGAGGTAAGGCATTTGCCTTTCATGCAAAAGGTCATCGGTTCAAATCCCGGTGCCCCATATGGTCCCCCGTGCCTGCCAGGAGCAATTTCTGAGCATGGAGCCAGGAGTAACCCCTGAGCACTGCCGGATGTGACCCCCCCAAAAAAAAAAGATAAACAGCAGCTCATGACATTACAGAATCAAAACTAAATTTAAATTCTACAATAAAGATGGCACAGAATCTCATAATGATCTCTCAATGTCAATGTGCTACATGAAACAATCAGGAAAAACAGAGTGGCAAAATGGAATGTGACATACAGGGCACCCCTTCATTAACATTAGTGCAAACCACAGTGTCAGAAAAGAAAATACAAAGAGAATGACATAAAATGTCTGCCTTAGAAGCAGGTAGGGGAAGGTGATAGGGAAGAAGACATCAGGGAGGGTGAGAAGAAAACTGGGACATTGATGATGAAGGATGATGTACATTGGATGACTGTGACTTAATCATGAACAACTTTATTTGTGAAAAAAAATATTATAAACAACCTTATAACCATGGCGTTTAAATAAAAAAAAAACAGGTGGCAAAATGTATTAGAAAGCTAAATTCAACATTTTGCTTCCTGCAAAAACCACATTTGAATAGTCAAAGCAAATATGGTATAAAAAGAAAAGTTTAAAGCTCTGCAAGCATTCATCAGAAAAGAATAAAGGGCATATATAAATAACTTAATGGATTAGTTTTGGAAATTGGAAAGTGAACTGAAATCAGGCAGAAGGAAGAAAATAAAACTTAGAGTCTAATAAAATGAACATCCAAAAGATTAATGAAAGCAAGATTGGTTCTTTGTAAAAATAAACAAGACTGAAAAAACATTATCAACACTCACAAAGGTAGAGTGAAACTTAATAAACTGAATCAGAGAGAAAGCATAGTATTGGAATAAAGAAAGACCCTCAGATCAGTGGAATAGTCTGGAGTAGTATGAAAATGTTCACCAGACATACAATTAATTAATCTTTGATAAAAGGACAAGAAATAGAAAAACAGAGCAAGGAAAACCTCTTCAAAAAGTGGTGTTGGGACAATCGGTCAGTCACATAAAAAAGAAAATTCAGACTTCCACTTAACGCCGTGCACAAAGGTCAAAGCAAAATGAATCATAAACCTTTACATTAGACTGAAATCATAAGGTATATAGAAGAAACATAGGCAAAACATTCAATTACAATGAGACTAAAAAGGAGGAAACACCAGTGTCCAAGCTAGTGTAGGCAAAGATACACAAATGGAACTACATTAAACTGAGAATCTTCTGCACTTTAAAGGAAACAGTCACTAGGGTAAAAAGTTCACCCATGGAATGGTAGAAACTATTCACCCAATGCCTGTCAAATAAGGGGCTAGTATATAAGAAATACAATGTACTGACAGAACTTAATATGAAAAAATAATCACATCAAAAATGGGGAACAAAAGTGAGCAGATATTTTTCAAAGAAGATGATAGATGGGGCTGGAGAAATACCATAGCAGTAGGGCATTTGCCTTGCATGTGACTGACCCAGGATGGATCTGGGTTTGATCATGGCATCCCAAGAACAATTTCTGAGCACAGAGCTAGGAGTAATCCCTGAAGGCAACTGGGTATGCCCCAAAACAAAAAGAAATAAAGAAAAAGAAAAACAGATGGCCAAAGGGCACATGAAAAATGCTTCACATCATTGATCAGGGACATACAATTTAAAAATTCAATAAGGTATCATCTCATGCCACAGAAACTGTACACACCACAAAGAATAGCAATCATTGTTTGTGGGGATGTTGGGAGAAAGAAGATCTCCTTCGCTGTTGGTGGGAATGCTGTCTAGTCCAGCCTTTCTGGAAAACAATATGGAAATTTCTCAAAAAACTGGAAATTGAGCTCTCAGATGAACCAGCTATACCACTTCTATGGATATTCTCTAGGAACAACAACAACAACAACAACAACAACAAAAACCACACAATACAAAAAAAAATGACCGTTGCATGCCTATTTTCATTGAAGTTCTATTTACAATAGCCAGAATATGAAAAACAATTCAGTTGACAGACAACAGATGAGTGGCTTAAAGAAACTGTGATACTTGGAACCAGAGAGATAGCATGGAGGTAAGGCATTTGCCTTGTGTCCACAAGGATGGTGGTTCGAATTCCGGCATCCCATATGGCATTTTCTGAGCGTAGAGCCAGGAGTGACCTGAGCGCTGCAGGGTGTGACCCAAAAACAAAAACAAAAGAAACCCTGTGATACATATACACTATGGAATACATTTCAGTCAACAGGAAAAATGAAGTCATGAATTTTTTCTATACATGGATAGACATGGACACTACTATGCTGATTGAAATAAGTCAGAGGGAGAGAGATAGATACAGAATAGTCTCACTCATCTGTGGCATTTAAGAAAAATAAAAGACAGTATGTTAAAAATATCCAAATACTATAGAATTGAGGGTCGAAGGGGCCTGTCCATAATATGAAGCTTACCACAAAGAGTGATGCACGTAATTAGAGAAATTACTACATTAACAACTATCATGACAATGATAGCGAGAGAGGAAAAGAATGCCTGTCTTGAAGACAGGCAGAGGTAGGAAGAAGGGAAATGGGGGACATTGTTGGAGGATAGGTTGAACTGGTGGAGGGGATGTACATTTTATGATTGAAACCCAACTAAGAACATATTTGTAATCATGGTACTTAAATAAAATATATTATTAAAAAATAAACTGCTCTCCAGTCACCCTGCTGTGCCACCCTTATTCACAGCCTGCACAACTGGAGACACACATCTGGGGACAGGATCAAGCCTGTGCATCTTGACCCATGACCCAGCCCTAATAGGGCACATCTGGCAGCTTCACCATTCACAGGGCACATCTGGCAGTGTCACTGAGCCTGCGTTAGCGGCCCCTTTCCCCCTGTAATAATAATAATAATAATAATAATAGTAATAATGACAAAAATAATAATAAAAGTGTGGGTATCAAAAAATAAACTGACCAGAACTGAAATGGGGGTGTTCTAAAAGGTCTACAGAAATTCGAAGCATAATTTAGAGATTTGTTTGAGAATATTTATGTCAAAGAACAAGAGAACATGGAAGAAATGGAAAATTCTTGGATTCTTATAACCTTACAAGGTTGAACCAGGATCATTTGCAATATTTGAACAGACCTATGACTATCTCAAGCTAATAGAAATAGTAATTAAATTCTCCCCCGCCCCAAATAAAAAAACCAGGTAGTGAATTCTTTTAAACCTCTAAATGCCAATGACTTTCAAACCACTGCCAATCCTTTCAGGCTATTCCAGAAAAGTGAAGAAACAGAAGCACATCCAAATAGTCTCTATGATGCTAACATCACTTGATACCAAAAGCAGACAGAGATACCACAAAAAAAGGGGAATTACAGACTGATAGCCTTAATTAATACAGATGTAATGAGCCTCAACATAGTTCTAGAAATAGAAATCAATAATTTATGAAGAATTTCATACACCAATGACAAAGTTGGATCAAATAAAAGATACAAAGATGGTTTATTATACCCACAAAAATCAATATAATATTCCATAGAATAAAAATAAAAACCATATATCATAGCAATAGATGTGGATAGAGTATTTGAAAACCTCAACAAATATTCATCATAAAAAACTCTCTTGGGGGCCGGGCAGTGACGCTGGAGGTAAGGTGCCTGACTTGCCTGTGCTAACCTTGATGGACCGCAGTTTGATCCCCCGGTTCCCCATATGGTCCCCCGTGCCTGCCAGGAGCGACTTCTGAGAGAATAGCCAGGAGTAACCCCTGAGCGTCACCAGGTGTGGCCCAAAAACCAAACCAAACCAAACCAAACCAAAACAAAACAAAACAAATCTCAACAACCAAAAAAAAAAAAAGTTAGGGTCATAGCGGTGTTTGCCTTTGCAAGCAGCCTATCCAGGACAGAAGGTGATGGTTTTGAATTATGGCGTCTCATATGGTACCCTGTGCCTGCAAGGAGCTATTTCTGCGGAGAGCCAGGAGTAACCCCTGAGCACAGCCTGGTGTGGCCCCAAAACTAAAACCAAACCAAAACAAAAAAAATTCTCTCAAAAAAACGGAAATATACTCAATTCTATAGAAAACATGGTAATGAATTGAGAAAAATTAAAAGCAGGAGCTGAAAGGTTTAGAGGAGTCCTACAGATTGTGGCAGGTGTTACAAGGTAGAAAGGACTCCCATTGACCTTGGATAGGGTCAAGGGTTGTGTCAGAAGCTGTGAAGATGCATCACAGGAATCATCATCCATACATTTTCTCATCTGTTTTGGGTACCCAGTGTGTTCCTGTCTTCATTAAGGCATTCTGTCATCCTGGTTTTCTTGACCAATATCAGTTGCCCTCCTGCCTTCTTAGAGAGGGTAGAGGAATATTAATCTATCAATTGAGCATATTTGCATGTTTGACCACCCCTTTCATTGATTGTTAATCTGACTCTGTGGCATGGTGTTAGGTTGAAGTAGAAAGATATCTTTAGATCTGTGCAAATGGCATTAGTACCAGAGGATGTGACTGTCTTCATTTTTTTTAATTTGTCGTTGTGCTAATGTCACCAGACTTTACTCCCCTTTTGAAGGTATTATCTGATTTGAGAAGATCATGAGACAAGTTAGATGCTGATGAGACCAGAAAAGGAGTGCTCTTACTGGTAAAAAAAAAATAAATAACTACCAAGGCATTGGGCATTGGGATTTTTGGAAGTTCAGGCCTGAGAGAATTAAAATACTCTGGGGAAGAGGCTATGGAGACCTTGTCTAAAAATTAAAGTGCCCAAGAACACTCCTTTAGTACACTCCCCTAGGCAGACTACCAGAGAAAAATATTGGCTGTTTTAAAAGTCAATACAAGGGGCCGGGCGGTGGCGCTGCAGGTAAGGTGCCTGCCTTACCGCGCTAGCCTTGGACGGACCACGGTTCGATCCCCCGGTTCCCATATGGTCCCCCGTACCTGCCAGGAGCGACTTCTGAGCGCATAGCCAGGAGTAACCCCTGAGCGTCACTGGGTGTGGCCCAAAAACAAAACAAACAAACAAACAAAAAAAAAGTCAATACAAGATGTCTACAAAGAGCAGCTTTAATTTCAGGAATTTAAGAATGAAGAATTAGGTGGACAATGCTGCAAACTACTGTGTAGCTTTTTCAGACTATATTGTTAAAAAGTCTGCTCAGTTTATAGGAATGCACGATATTGTTAAGGTAACTCAATTCCATGTCAATATTACCAAAAATCTTAATGTTAACTTTATAACTTATTAACTTAATGATAACTATAATCTATGGAAATATTTATAGTTCATGGTAATCTTAATAAATGATATTTAAATGTAATGGTACTTGATTGTGAATATTCGGAGGATTGGGGCTGGGGCAGTGGTGTGGAGCAGTAAGGTGTCTGTCTTGACAGCACTAGCCTAGGACAGACAGCAGTTCAATTCCTATATGGTCCCCCAAGCCAGGAGAGATTTCGGAGTGCATATCCAGGAGTAACCCCTGAGAGTCAATTGGTGTGGCCCCCCAAAAAAACAAACACAAAAGCACCATAAAGAACAATTTGGTCCTGCTAAGAGTAATCATGTAGCTATTTGTTTCCCAATTGAGAGAGAGAAATATTTCACTTTGAGAAATTCTATGCTACCAAACATGAGAACCTGGAAGAAATGGATAAATTCTTGGACTCTTATAACCTTCTATGGTTGAATGAGGATGTAGCATATCTAAACACCCCCATCACTGTTGAAGAAATTAAAACGGTAATCAAATGTCTGACCAAATACAAAAGCCCAGGCCCAGATGGATTCAGTAATAAATTCTTTTAAACATTTCAAGAGGAACTACTACCAATCCTGGCCAGGCTCTTTCATGAAACTGAAAAAACGGGAACACTTCCAAATAACTTTCATAAAGCCAACATCACTTTGATACCAAAACCAGACAGAGATGCTGCCAAAAAAGAAAATTATAGACCAATATCCTTGATGAACACAGATGCAAAGATCCTCAACAAAATCCTGGCAAATAGGATCCAATGCCTAATCAAGAAGATTATTCACTACAATCAAGTAGGTTACATCCCAGAAATGCAAGGATGATTTAACATCTGTAAATATATCAACATAATACACAAAATAAGCAACAAGAAAAATAAAAATCACACGATCTTATCAATAGATGCAGAGAAAGCATTTCATGAGGTCCAACAACCCATTCTTGATCAAAACTTTCAGCAAGATAGGAATGAAAGGAACGTTCTCAATCTAGTCAAGGCCATCTACCACATGCCAATGGCAAAGACATCTAATCCCATCAAAAAATGGGGAGAAGAAATGAACAGACACTTTTCCAAAGAAGAAATACAAATGGCCAATGGGCACATGAAAAAAATGCTCCACATTACTAATCATCAGGGAAATGCAAATAAAACAAAGAATGAGAACAAGCGGGGATGTGGAGAGAAAGGAACTCTTTATTCATTGCTGGTGGGAATGCCATCTAATCCAACCTTTATGGAAAACTATATGGAGATTCCTCCAAAAACTAGAAATTGAGCTCCCATATGATCCACTCCTAGGTATATGCTCTAGGGACACAAATATACAATACAAAATCCCTTCCTTACATCTATATTCATTGCAGCACTATTTACAATAACCAGACTCTAGAAACAACCAAGATGCCCTTCAACAAATGAATGGCTAAAGAAACTGTGGTACATGTACACAATGGAATATTATGCAGCCGTCAGGAGAGATGAAATAATGAAATTTTCTTATACATGGATGTACATGGAATCTATTCTGCTGAATGAAATAAGCCAGAGGGAGAGAGATAGGCACAGAATAGTCTCACTCATCTATGGGTTTTAAGAAAAATAAAAGACATTTTTGCAATAATTCTCAGAGACAAAAGAGAGGAGGGCTGGAAGGTCCAGCTCACGACATGAAGCTCACCACAAAGAGTGATGAGTGCAGTTAGGGAAATAACTACATTGAGAACTATTATAACAATGTGAATGAATGTGGGGAGTAGAAAGCCTGTCTTGAGTACAGGCAGGGTGGGGATGGGGAGGAGGGAGATTTGGAATATTGGTGATGGGAATGTTGCATTGGTGAAGGGGGGTGTTCTTTACATGACTGAAACCAACTACAATCATATTTGTAATCAAGGCGTTTAAATAAAATATAAAAAGAGAGAACTTTCAAGTTTCCCTCTTAGAGTTGCAGTGCTGGTTTAGGAGGAGGATAAAGAAAAAGGCACGAAAATGGCAAGAGCACAGAGTCAAGAAGGACCCTACCTGGTATTCCATACTAGGTGCACAGAGGTGTCTGTGCCATCCAGGGTAACCATCCAGACAGATAATGAATAGAGAATAGGAGGTTAGAGAAAGGAGCATAGATGTGTGTTTTATGCAAGAAATATAATGGAATTATGATGTTGGAAAAAAGAAGAAAATTCTGTGAAAGTGTAACCAGTAGTTAGAAATTGGAGTAACAGAATTAATGTAAAAGAATGTGCAGAAAGTTTGATGGTTGCTATAAGGAAAAAAACTGTATGATCAAATTGGATTATTATTGTAAGTATTCTCTAAATTAGAAATTATCTAGGTCTGAAGATACAGCACAATGGTAGGGCTTTTGCCTTGCACATGGCCAACCCAGAAGGGACCTGAGTTCTACTCCCGACATCCTATATGGTTCCCCAAGTATGCCAGGAGTGATTTCTGAGCAGAGTCAGTAGTAACCTCTGAGAGCTGAGTGGGGCCCAAAACAAAAAAATAATGCTTTTGTTTAGAGAATTCTATGAAAAGCAGCCTGGATGCTATAGATTCATGTTCAAAGAAAATTGGACATTTAGAAATAACAAGGAATTAAGTTTTTAACAAATGAAGTTTAAAATTTATGTATGTTCTGTAAATTGTGTAAATGTGTTATGTAAATTGGGAAACATTTTCCTTTTCTCTTTTTTTTAAGCACATTCAGTTTTTGTGTGTGTGTGTGTGTGGTTTTTGAATCACACCCGCAGTGCTCAGGGGTTACTCCTGGATCCATGCTCAGAAATTGATCCTGGCAGGCATGGGGAACATATGGGATGTCGGGATTTGAACCAATGACTTTCTGCATGAAAGGCAAATGCCTTACCTCCATGCTATCTCTCCAGCCCCACATTCAGCATTTTTTGATGCATGATTATCTTTTATGGCACTTTATTGGTTTGCATAAATACAGACAATTTTTCTTTTGTAGTGGTGATTACTTCTCATGAAGACAGGACATTTTTAAAGTCAGGTAGGGGACCCTAGAGCCTTCTTTCAGGAAAATAAAGTTGAAAGGGGTTGATGTTAAATGACAGGAGCCTGCCTAGTAATAATGTGTACTGTTATAAGAGCTCTGCTAACCGTCTATGAGACGGTAGAGGAGGACTAGCCTAGGGGAATCAGAAATCATTTAGGAATGCTTAATGTACACTACCCAGTCTGGGCTCTACTCCCAGCACTAAGGAAAGTTCTGGAGATCAGAATCTCGCCAACCATGGAGTAGAATGGGACAAACTCCCTTCTACCAGGATACTCCTATATATGATGAGACCTCCAGTTCATCATGCTGAACTCACTTTTGCATTTTTAAATCAGCAAATTCTGGGTAACCCTGACATGACTGGTAAAAAAAAATTAATGCCTTTATTGATAATCTACCTCCTCTGCCCTAGACCAATCCACAGAAATTCTCTGTAAATAATGGGGTGCTCCAAATGGAGATTTCTCAAGTTTTGCTGGAACAAACCAGCAAGGAACAAACCACGTTTTTTCAGCCATCTGACAAGGTTCAAGGTGAAGGTGGAAAGAAAAACTTTTTTTCTGTAACTGACAAGCTTACTGTAACTAGCAAGCTTAACTCAAAGCACACTCCTCTTGGATAACCCATGTGAAGGTGTTCTTTCTGGTTGTAATAGACTGTAATAGACTGTCATGAAAAAACTAAAAGCTGTATGTGCTATGTTAACCTGACTATGATAGTGAAAGCCAGAAATTTATCAGGGAGAACTTACTATGAATAGGACATTAGGAGAAGTAACTCAGAGACATACTTTATGCACTTTTACTGAACTTAGTGGCAGTTCTAGGCTCACTGTTCAGGCAAAGCCTGTATAACACTAGTGAACTTATCCTGAGGAAGACTGGCAGTGTGATCTCACAGAGATGCCTAAATGCTCAGGAATAGGTATAGTGCTAGGGAGCTTTGGTTTTTGTTGTTTAACATCTGTGTCATCATCCCAAGGAAAGCATGTTCTGCTATTGTTTCCTTCCAAGAATAGGATAGAGATGACTATTTACTTCTCCATGGCCTGATTGTTTTAAATGATATCACACTATCTAATTAAGCTGATATTTTTCAGATTGTGATAACTGCAAACCTAAACTAGTAAATTGCCTGGACCATCACAAAAAGCTAATGTTGCATGACTTCACTCATTTTTGCAGGTAGTCAACAGTTCTATGCCAGCCTGAAGAAGTTACGGAAGATAAAACTACACCCATACTCCCCTTTGATGACTTCTAAAGTGGTTAAATATCTAGAGAAAATGTGAAACAGGAAGATCAGCAGGAAAGCTTCCAGGGGAGTAAGAAGGAGGGCAAGAAGGGCCAAAGTGTTAGGGTATGAGTAGATAACCCAATCAGCTCTGAGAGTCAGAGATCACCCCTGATAATATAAAATGCAAAAGAGAGTTTATTTCTGCTATCTGGAGCCAATATCATATAAGAGAAAGGCCCTACATGAAACTAGTAGACTGCTTATATAGGATTAGCAGGCTTTAGCTGGCTAAGCATTTCATTGGTTAATTCAAACAGCTTAAATTTCTCACAGTCCTAATTTCTGCCCTTCCCTTATCTGGTTTGATAACATTAGGGCTGAAACCAGAATGGCCTTTGACTACATCTGTGATACAAACTAACATCTCATTTTCTTAGAATTTGGCCTGGGGAATGTGATGGAAGTAGTATCTAAGAAGGGAAGGAGAAGAGGTGAGCAAGCTTTCAAGCTGCCAGAGGCTCTGGGGTCCAACACCAGACACTCAGCTAGGAAAGGCCATTGGTACCAATTGAAAATTACACTGCTCTGTGCTTAGGGACTTTATGGCCTGTGCTATCAGACCCTAAAAGAGACCTTAACCAAATTGACCTTGGAGA
>PVKC010014787.1:0-21903 GCA_004027635.1 Crocidura indochinensis | reverse complement strand
AAAAAAAAAAAAAAAAAAAAAAAAAAAAAAAAAAAAAAAAAAAAAAAAAAAAAGTAAGGAAAAACCTCTTCAACAAAAGGTACTAGTAATATAGTCTAGGAGAAATGCACAAAAAAGAATCTTTTATGTATCTCACAGATGGATTTGACCGTAACCCATCATATACACCAAGGAAAACATACACAATACTCTCTAGGACATGGTCGTCAGAGGTTTCTTCATTGATTTTACTTCATTGGCAAAAAGAACAGAATAGAAATAAGACATGGAACTCTAGCAATACTGAATTTCTTTAACAACAAAAACTCAGGCTAAAATAAAAATACACATCTTTCCTTGCCGAGCACAACCATGGCTCATGGTTCCAAGAAGCAACTGAAGTGTGTGGCAGCTCCAGAGCATTAGATGCTTGATAAACTGACCAGGGTTTGTTCCTCATCTATCCACCGGCCCCCACAAACTGAGAAAATGTCTTCCACTCATCATTCTTCTAAGGAATAGGTTTAAGTATGCTCTAAAAGGAATTGAGGTGAAGATCTGCACAAAGCGGTACATTAAGATTGATGGCAAGGTCTGCAATATTATAACATACTCTCAGGTTTTATGGATATCAGTATTGATAATTCTGGGGAGAATTTCAATTGATCTATGACACCGAAGAACATTTTACTGTTCATCATATTACTCCCGAGGAGACTAAGTACAAGTTGTACTGAGTGATAGCAGAGCAGTAAGGCGTTTGCCTTGCACGCAGCCACTCTAGGGCAGATCTGGGTTTGATCCCAGGTGTCCCATATGGTCTACTGAACCAGGAGCGATTTCTGAGTGCCTAGGCATGACTTATCCCTGAGCATTACAGGTTGTGGTCCCAAGAGGAAATAAATAAATGAAAAACACTTTACTTTAATTTGAGAAAATATTTGCAAAATATGTTATATCATCAAATAAAAGGCTTATATTCAAGATACAGAAAGCACTCACAAAAATGAGCTGAAACCCCTATCCAAAATGGAAAAGGTGAACAATAAACTTTTCTAAAGACATATAATCAGTAGGCATATGAAGTGTTTATCGTCCTTATTATTTAAGAAATGCAAATTAAAAGAAAAGAGATACAAGAGAAATAGTAAAGGCATTTGCCTTGCATGTGGCTGGTTCAGGTTCAATCCCCAGTATTCCATATAGTTTACCAAACACTGTCAGAGGTAATCCCTGACTACAGAGTCATAAATAATCTTTGAACAAGTAGCCCAACCTAGATTCTACCCCAACCACAAGATCTCACCAGCACTGTCAAGTGTGACCTTGCAGGTCCACCATCACTGCTAGAGTAACTCTAGTATTGAACCACAGCCATGTGAACTATATATCACTAGGGTTCCCCAGGCATTAATAAGTTGCCTAATCAACAGTGTAGAATTTATACTTGAATTTTTCTTAAGAGAGAACCCTCACAATGTGCAATGATGGGCTGGAGAGATAGCATGGAGATAAGACATTTGCCTTGCATGCAGAAGGACAGTGGTTCAAATCCTGGCATCCCATATGGTCCCCTGAGCCTTCCAGGAACAATTTCTGAGCATAGAGCCAGGAGTAATCTGAGAGTAATCTGAGAGCTGCCAGCTGTAACCCAAAAACAAAAAACAAAAAACAAACAAAAAAAACCACAATGTGCAATGATATTGTACCTTGTGTAATTAAAGTACAATTAATTGAGAAAGGAACTCTCATTCACTGCTGGTGGGAGTCCAGCCTTTATGGAAAACAATACAAAGACTCCTCAAAATAACTGCCATATGATCCAGCTATACCGCTCCTAGGGATATAGCCTCAGAACACAAAAATACAATACAAAAATGTCTTGCAAGCCTACAATCATTACAACATTATTTACAATAGCCAGACTCTGGAAACAACCTAGATGTCAGACAACAGATAGATGGGTGGTTAAAAAAAACTGGTATATACACACAATGGAATACTATGCAGCTGTCAGGAAAAATGAGGTCATGAAATTTTCTTATACATGGATTGACATAAAAGCCATTTTACTGAGTGAATTAAGGCAGAGGGAGATAGTCACAAAATAGTCTTATTCATTTGTGAGATTTAAGAAAAATAAAAGACATTAATGTACTAATACCCAGAGACAATAGAGTAAGAGCTTGAAGGACAGGCCAGCAGCATGAAGTTTACCACAAAGAGTGATGAGTTCAGTCAGAGAAATAACTACATTGACAACTATCATGACAAGTGATAGTGAGTGAGAGAACAAAAATGCCTATCTCAAATACAGACAGGAATGGAGGAGGAGGGATATAATGGGAATGTTGCATTGATGAAGGAGGATGTTTTCATTATGAAACAACTACAACATGTTTTTAATCATGGTACTTAAATAAAGATATTATTTTAAGAAGTACAATTAGGAGCCAAAGAGGTGGCGCTAGTGGTGAGGTGTCTGCCTTGCAAGCACTAGCCAGGACAGACTATGGTTCGATCCCCCGGTGTCCCATATGGTCCCCCCCAAGCCAGGGGTGATTTCTGAGCCCATAGCCAGGAGTAACCCCTGAGCAAAAAATGGGTGTGGCCCAAAAACAAAAACAAGAAGTACAAATTATTAATTAATTAATTGAGGGGAGTGAGATTGCATTGTCCTAAAAAGAAATCATGTAAAAAGTGCAATGAAATAAAGAATTGCTCATGTGGCATTTCTTACACAGTGGCGAAAATATGTCACTTTTGTATATAAATTAACACAGCACCATATTCAACATTAGAAAAGAAATCAGATAATTTCTGCAAATGGCAAAGATCCATGGAGTTAAACATGTAAAGACATGCGGTCCTTGTATGTAGTATTTCTTTTATTTTATTCATAATCTTAATTTACTCCTAATCTCTAACACAGAAAAATACATTCAAAAGTTCATTTCAAAGAACTACAATAAGAAGGCTTAACAGAATACTAATAAAAACTATCTAAAATGCACAATCAGAAGTTATAGAAATTTTACCTTGATTTTTTTCTCAGTGTTATCTAATTTTAACTCAGCTGAAACTAGTTTCTTTGCCAAATCATTTCGTTCAGGTAAATGCTTAGCTTCAGATAATTTTTTCAGCTTTTGTAAAGTATGTTTTGTCGTAAGTAATTCACCCTCTGTATTTTTCATCCTTTTCTCAGTTGCAAGTTCTTTTTCTTGGGTTTTTCTTAAGCGTTTTTTAAGAGTTGTAATCTCATTGTTATGACAAGCAATAAGTTGTGAGACTTCATTTTCTTTATCTTCAAACTTATTCAGTGCTTTCTCATGTTTGTATTGAAGCCTTTTCAAAATCTTATTTTCTTGGATCAGTTCATCTAACTTGACATGGAGTTCAGTTACTTCATTCTGCAATTCATTGATTTTTAGCTGTCTTGCAGTAAGAATACCTTTTGTAACAACACTATATTTCTGAAGTGGTATCTTAGGGAGACTCTGGGAATTAAATCCCTCATGGAATCTCTTTCTGTTGGGTACATCATTGGGTTTTGGTTTTCCAGGGGCTAAAAATAATAGTAATAACAAAATTAAAGTTGAGCCTTCTACTGGAACACCATATACCTATTGTTAATAGCACTGAAAATCTGGATGCTTAAATAAAAAATAAAAACAATAAAATGTTATATACCAAAAATGGTATTATATATCGAACCTAACAAATAGACTGAAAATAAATTTAAATATGTTGAGGGGCCAGCGAGCTACTACAATGGGTAAGGAAGGAACTTGCTTTGCAGATGGCCAACTGAGCTTGACTCCCAGTATCCTATTTGCTTCCCCATGCACCAAAAGTATTGTCTGAGAGTATTACCAGTTTTGACTCTCTAAACCAAAATTTTATGTGTGTACTGAGTAGGTATTATAAATATATATGTACATATATACATATATATTGAGAAGGGTTGGAGAGATAGTAGAGTGGTTAAGGCACTAGCTTTGCATATACTCGAACTGCGTTCCAACCTTAGCATTTTATGCAATCCATACAAGCCTGCCAAAAGTGATCCCTGAATGCAAAAGCTAGGAGTAAACCTTGAGCATCCCTGGACAAGGCCCAAAATCCAAAAACAATTTTTTTATTATTTAGATAAATATCCAATTTTGATTGAATATCTTTATTTTTGGTTGATTGGGACCATACACTATGGTGCTTAGGGAACAGTCTCAATGCCAGGGATCAAACCCAGGGCTTGATATATTCTCCAGTATAATCTCCAGATAACTGCATTATATGTTTTCTGTGAGATGTTTCTATCAGGAGTGGACTAGAAAAGATTAAGGTTATTCTGGTCAAAATGTTTGTCCGAATAGCTAATTGGGAATTATTTTCTTTGATATATGAAAACATCTATGGTAAAGGAAAGCATTTAACCAGGAGGAGAAAGTGGAGCTTACAAGAAACTAAAGTGTTACAGAGGAAACCCTATCAGCAACAGTACTGCAAACCACAGTGCAAATTTTATATTTAAAGAAAAGTGTTTTTTTAATTTATTTACTTTGGTTGTGGGGTCACACTTGGTCGGTGGTCGGCAATCTGCGGCTTGCGAGCAACACTTTTAATTTGGCTCTTCTGTGTGCCAGGCAGCCGCTTCAGGAGTCAGGACTCTGCTCCTAGCCTCTGTCAGTGCACGCCCTGTGTGGCTCTCAAAATAAATTTCAGTCGTGGGGCCCGGGAGATAGCATGGAGGTAAGGCGTTTGCCTTTCATGCAAAAGGTCATCGGTTCGAATCCTGGTGCCCCATATGGTCCCCCGTGCCTGCCAGGAGCAATTTCTGAGCATGGAGCCAGGAGTCACCCCTGAGCACTGCCGGGTGTGACTCAAAAACCAAATAAATAAATAAATAAATAAATAAAATAATAAATAAATAAAAAAAATAAATTTCAGTCGTGATTTTGGCGAGATTTGGCTCAGTTGAAAAAAAAGGTTGCCGACCACTGCACTTGGTGAAGCTCAGGGGTTACTCCTGGCTCTGTGATCAGAAATAGCTCCTAGCTTGGGGAACCATTTGGGACACCGGGGATCAGTTATATGCAAAGCAAATGTCCTACCACTGTGCTGTCACTCTGGCCCCTAAGAAGAGTGTATTTTAGAAGCATACTGGAGAGAGGCAAATGGGAATGAGGGCAGGCATTGATGGAGGCATTGATGGATACTGGTAATGGGATTGGTGTTGAAACATTGTTTGCCTAAAACCCAATCATGAATAACTTCGTATTTTCAAAATGACTATATATAAAATTTTGAATAGCAATTAGAAGGTCAAAAATTTAAATAAAATGCCAGTGCCTTTACTATTTTAAACTATACAAAAGATGGCAAGCCAAAATTCAAACATGAGTTCAGTAATATTAACATGGATTCCAATAAACACTAGACAAAACATTGAACTATTCAAGTTTATATTTGTACTACTAGATCACCATTTGAAATGTAGGAATATATATTTTCTCTAAATTAACTATAACTCTTTGTAAACTTATATGTATGGTTTACATTACATTTTTAACATCAATTCCAATTTTATGTTGCAATGTTCATGATTTCCACTTGTGTTTTCTTTTCCACCTTACAAGATAACTATGATATTGGTAGCTATTTACTATTATGAAATATTCAGTCATATCTTAGAATGATGGAAAGGTTATATACAAACTCATCTCTAATCAGAGATGAATATTAATTATTCTAAATTTATGATTTTTCTGTATAAAACTATTGAATAAACAAGACCTCATACAAACTAACTAAATCATTTAAGAATTAAAACCAATGTGTGAATAATTAAAATCTCCCACTTACATTTTGCTTCAGTAATCAGAGGATTTCAACAATTTTTAATATTATAAAAGTTTTAATTTTAACATTAGACTATTAGTATTTCTTTGGGGGGATTAAACTTAGTGTTTAGGGGTTACTCCTATCTTTGAGCTCAGGAATCACTCCTGGCAAGGTAACAGGGGGGCATATTATATGTTGGTTATTGTACACAGGATACCACATGCAAGACCAGCAATCTGCCTACTGCACTATTACCCAGTCCTATTCATATTAGTTAAAATTAGTTAAAAGCGTATTATGCATTCATAAATTCAAAAAGGCCACACTGAGATTTTATTTTTACATGAGTAAGGGAGAGGACTGACAAATAGTACAAATGGTAGGGTGTTTAACTTACATGCCGACCAGAGTTCAATTACTGGCATCCCATATCACTGTGCCTCTCAAGGAAAACCAGGTGAACCCTAAGCTCCACTAACTAGATGAGACCCAGAAACTAAACTAATCTAAACTCAAATGGGGAGGGAGAACAAGAACGAGGAGAGGAGAGGGGGAAAAGGGGAGAGGAGGAGAGAGGAGGCCAGAAGAGGAGAGTGAAGAGAAGAGAAAGGAGAGAATTAGGGAGAAGAAAGAATATGGAAAATAGGTAGGGAAGATAAGTAGAAAAATAGAGGGACGAAATGAGAAAGGGGGAGGAAGATAAAGAGGAGAAGAGAGGAAAGGCGAAGAATAGAATGGAGAATAGAAGAGGAGGGGACATGAAGGTTAAGAAGGGAATAAAGAGGAGAAGAAAAAGAACTGAAGGGAAAGGAGGAAACAGGGGAAAAGAAGCAAAGAGGAGGAGAGGAAGGAAAAAGATGGAGGAAGGGGAGAAGTGTAGGTGAGAGAGAGGAGGGTACAGGGGGACCAAATTGTATTCCTGTGAAATTCTGGGTTCCTATAGAGTTTTAAATAGCACTTTCAAAGTAAAAATTTATAAGTAAAAATTTCAAAGTAAAAATTTATAAAGGCAAAGTTAATTATAACTTTGTTTAAATCTTTTCAGTGACTGATCTATTCCATTAAAGGAAGAGACAATCAATATACTAGCATAGGATTTGAAGAGATTTGTGATACGGGCCATTTTCCTTTCCACCTCACAATTTTACCACACTGCCTAAACTACTATTCTATGCTATTTCTATAACCATAGTACATTTAACAAATAACACAATGAGCTCACTTACCTTGGCTTATTATTTTATGGTGTATTTTTAGACCATATATACCTTGTTATTCAGTACACTGGACTTCCGTGACCAGGAAATTATTATGAAGAAAGTTATTAAATATAAAATAGTCAAATATATATTAATATATATGCCAATATACTATATGTAATATTTACATAAGAAAATTAATTCTAATAATTTAGTTACCATACAGCAGTGTCATAGAAATAAAATAATAGTTACAAGTTACAAGTTCCATTTTTAGATTTAAACTTCTGTAGAAAGCATTTCTAGTAAGAGTAATTTGAAATTTAAATAAGAATGTTTTCTAAACCACTTCATATCAGTATCTTTAGGTAATTTTTAAAAATGGAAGTAAAATAAAAATGCTTTGTGGTTGTTTTTCTGTATACTACCTCAGAACCCCAAGAAAACAAAATAGAAGTCAGAGTTAGAGATTTTTCACTTGCATAGTAGACTTGAAATTAAAAAAGATAACTTATGTATTTATAAAAATGCATCCTATTCAAAACCCAATTCCAAGTATATAATATTCACAATACTAATATTTTTATTCATACAACTTTTCCTTCAAAATTGTAAATCCACTGGACTCTTAAATGCTTACCTTGGGAATGACGTACTTGATTATGTGTACTATATCTCTTAATACTTGCAGGTGAAAATGATTTAATCGGGGATGAATGGTGAGATGACTGTGACATTGTAGATTTGAATTCAGATGAACAAGAGTCAGAATATTTATCTATATTATAGTCTTCATCAGAATTTGAATTTCTTTCTCTTTCCCCCATGGTTATAAAAAATGGTTTTTAGTCATATAAATTCAGATTATTTTATCCAGGAAAATTTAGGACATGCCTGAAGAATACTTATTATAGACTTCAGATCCTGGTAATAAAATTCTGTGCAATTTCTCTTTTTCTACATATCAGTAGTTCACAATTCACATTAGCACCAGAAGATACCTTTTTCCCCCTATAATTAAAAAGGGGAAGGGAAACTCATCATAAAGTTGCAAATTAGACAGTTAATTATGATAAAAAAATACTGAAAGTATAGTAAAAATTAACTTTAATATATAAGTAATTCATCTGTATTTTCATATATAAATAATCATTTATTATAGCTGGAGAAAAGATAGACTGCTGGGGTCTAAAAAGATAACAATACATAACAAAATTTTTCTAAATTTTATGTTAATTGATTTCATATTAAATGATATGGACTCCTTTGAGTCTTAAGATTTATAAATGCTGGGGCCAGTGCAGTAGCGTTAGAGGTAAGGTGTCTGCCTTGCAAGTGTTAGCCTAGGGCAGACCTCAGTTTGATTGCCCCGGCGTCCCATATGGTCCCCTAAGCACAGTAAATCCTGAGCGTCACTGGGTGTGGCCCATAAACCAAAAAAATAAAAATAAATATAAAATGAAATGAAAAAAATAAAATAAAGATTTATAAATGCTGATTTCTAATAGGTGAGTTATAATTCATTAACTGGCTTTCTCTTTTAGAGGGGGAAGTAGAAGTGATGATAAAGAGCAAGCATATTGGGGCTGGAGTGATGGCACAGCGGTAGGATGTTTGCTTTCCAAGATGACTGACTGAGGATGGACTGGGGTTAGATCCCCTGGCATCCCATATGGTCCACCAAGCTAGGAGCAATTTCTGAGTGCATAGCCAGTAGTAATCCCTTAGTACCACCAGGTATGGCTCAAAGTCCAAAAAAAATTTTTTAAAGACCAAGCATATTTATAAGAACAAATAAAACACACAATTATATAAAATATGCAAAAATAATTAAAAAATTGAATATACTAGAAAAATGGCAAACATGAGAAAAATGGTTACTAAACTGATGGCTAGATTCCTCAATAAAATCCATCCAAAGAAAACTAATGGTTAGAAATAAAATGAATTAAATTATGACTTAAAACTAACAATAAAAATAAGCCTGATAAAATAGTCAACCAAAATGATTAAAGAAAAAGCTCAATGAACTGCAGTATAAGCTTTTCATACAGCAGGTTTAATTCCTCATCCAGAAGCAACTACAAAGATGAGCCAGGTATAACTACAAAGCATTTAGCAGGGCAGAGACTTTGATCCCAACTAAGAGTAGTCCCAGTTTTCCTCTGGTAAATGGCACTGATTGATCAGGATGGGGCTTGTGGCTGACAGAATAAAGTTATGTTAAGCTTTACTCCAATTGTGGGGTCTAATTCTTTGACTTTGTACCCTAAAATCGGGGCTCATCTGGAATCAAAAGACGATGACAAGTCCAAAATGGAGCAAGAAAAGCCTCTTCAAAAAGTGGTGTTGGGGGGCCCGGGAGATAGCATGGAGGTAAGGCGTTTGCCTTTCATGCAAAAGGTCATCAGTTCAAATCCCGGTGCCCCATATGGTCCCCCGTGCCTGCCAGGAGCAATTTCTGAGCATGGAGCCAGGAGTAACCCCTGAGCACTGCCAGGTGTGACCCAAAAAAAAAAAAAGTGGTGTTGGCACAACTGGTTAGCCACATACAAAAAAGCGAACTCAGACTCCCATCTAATACCATGAACAAAGGCCAAATCCAAATGAACTAAATACCTTGACATCAGGCCAGAAAACATAAAAATAGAACAACACGTAGGTAAAAACACTCCATGATATTGAGACTAACTCAGGCATCTTCAAGGAGGAAACAGCACTCTCCAAAAAAATGAAAACAGAGACAAACAGATGGGAATATATTAAGCTGAGAAGCTTCTGTGCTTCAAAGGAAATAATTTCTATGATACAAAAGCCACCCACAGAATGGGAGAAAGTGTTCACCCAATACCCATGAAATGAGGAGCTAATATCAAAAATATGCAAGGTACTGACAGAACTTAACAAGAAAAAAAACATCTAATCCCATAAAAAATGGGGAGAAGAAATGGACACTTCCTCAAGGTAGAGATACAAATGACCAAACGACACATGAAAAAATGCCCCACATCACTAATTATCAGGGAGATACAAATCAAACAATGATGAGGTACCATTTCACACCACAAAGACAGGCATACATCACAAAGAACAAGAACAATCAGTGCTGGTGAGAATGTGGAGAGAAAGAATCTCTTATTCACTGCTGGTAGGAATGCCATCTAGTCCAGCCTTTATAGAAAACAATATGGAGAATCCTAAAAACATTGGAAACTGAGCTCTCAAATGATCCAGATATACCACTCTTAGGGATATACCCTTGGAACACACACACACACACACACACACACACACACACACACACACACACACACACACAGGAAGCTGGAGTGCCTGGGGAAGAGCAGGATAGTGTTTTATGCAACAAGATAATGAATGAATTTAATGTGCAGAAGGTTTGAGGAATGTGTATAAAGTAAAGAAACTGTAGTCAAACAAATTATTGGTATGTCTCTAGATTAGAAATGATCTGATGTTTTTGTATAAAGAATTCTATGGAAAAGGAGCTTAGATAAACTCATGCACAGTGTTCTTAGAAAATTGAACCTTTAGAAATTACAGGAAGTCAAGGTTTTCCAAATGGGATTTAAAATTATATGTATAATGGTGTTCTGTATATTCTGTAAATTGAAAAACATTGATTTTTCTTCTTTCTTGGAACCTTCAATATTTTTTATGCTTCATGGCATTACATTTATTGTATAAATAAACATGGAATTATGGTTTGCATAAATGCAGGCAGGAAGTAGTCTGCTCTGTAATGGAGAATACTCCTCATGCAGACAGAAAATCTTATGAGTCAGCTAGGGGAAGGCCGGAGAGATAGCACAGCAGTAGGTTGTTTGCCTTGCACACAGAGTAACCAGGAGTTCGAATTCTGGCCTCCCTATGGTCCCCCATGCCTGCCAGGAGTGACTTCTGAGCACAGAGCCAGGAGTAAACCCTGAGCGCAACTGACGGGTATGACCATAAAACAAATTAAAACAAACAAAAAGTAAGCTAGATAGACCTCAGAGCATCTGTCAGGAAAACAGCGTCTGAAGGGGTTGTGGATAAGTGACAAGCAGGTATGGTATTGTTAGACCACCTGCTCTTTCCTTAACCAATCCTCAGAAATTCTCTGTAAATAATTCAGTGCCCCAAATGAAGAGTTCTCCAGTCTTTCTGGATTTATGCAAAGGAAAAGCCAAGTTTATTTAGCCATCTGGCAAGGTTCAATATGAAGGTGGAGAGAAAAACTATTTCTCTGTAGCTGACTGAATTAATGCATTCTAGAAGTCTTAAATTAAAGCTCACTCCTCTAGGGCAACTCATATGAAAGTGTACTTACTGGTTGTAATAGACTGGTCATAGGGAACTGAAAGCTGTACATGTGATCACTAGTCTGGCTACAACTTTACCAGAGAGAACTTAGACTGAATAGGACAGTAAGAAAAGTAACTTAGGGCTGTGTTTTAATTGCTGTTCCTGAACCTAGTGTGAAGTCCTGGGCCTCCTCTCCAGGCAACATCTTTAACACAAGAGAGCATATCCTGAAGAAGTTTAGCAGCGTGACCTCACACAAATGACCAAGATACCCAGGAAACACGTATAATACTGGGATGATTTGCTTTCTGTTGCTTAATTTCTGTGTCATCATCTCAGAGGGAAAATTTTCTATTGCATTGTCCTCCCAAGGATAGAGAGTACCATTTACTGCTGCTGGTCTTGATCTGTCTCAGTAATATTCTCATCTAATTGATCTGATCTTTTCCAGATGTTGAAACTGCAAAGTCAAACTAATGTCAATTGCTTTATTAATAACTAAGGTAGCATGATATTTCACCCCTTCCCATAAGTAGGGTCTACAGTCCTTTGTCACCCTGAAGAAGTTACAGAAGATGGACAATTACCCATACTCCCCTTTAATGGCTTCAAAGGTGGTGAAATCTCTAAAGAAAATATGAAACAGAAAAGTCAGCAGGAAAGCCTCCAGGAGAATAAGGTCAAAAAGGGTTCCGGGAACTCAACTAGCTAAGGCCATGATCTACCATAGAGATAGAGACAAGTGGAATGAGCCAGATATTAAAATTTAAAAAGAATGGGAGGTGTAAGAAAAGAAGGAGCAAAGATTATGTCTTCCTTTGGTAATGTTAAGGTAAAAGGATAAGCACCAAGAGTGGGAGGCCTTTCCCTTGAACCAAGAGGAGGAATGGCAATGACCTCACAGCCTGTCTCTGTGGGCTACTGAACTCTATGTTGTTCTCTCCACCCAACAGCTATTTAAGTTGCAGGACTGAAGAAGATGCAGGAACCTCCTTTCTCTCCAGGGTGGAGAGTCACAGTCTGAATGAGGAGTCCCTGCAGATCTAGCTGACTCATCTCCCTAGGACCTGAACAGAACACAGATACCCTAGTGCTATTGCTGATGGTGGTGACTGTGGGATGACCGACAAGAATGAACACCCTCTTACCCAGACTATGGATGGGGGGTTTTGGGTCAAACTGTTAACCGAAGAATTCCTCCGCTAAACTTTGACTTATGTGATTTGTTTGGGTTTATCTCCAGCTACTGAGATATAAGTCTTAAAAAAGAAGTGGGTACCTGGACACAAAGAGAGAGCATGGAGGTAGGGCATTTGCCTTGCATACAGAAGGATGGTGGTTCGAATCCCAGCATCCCATATGGTCCCCCGAGTCTGCCAGGAGCGATTTCTGAGCGTAGAGACAGGACTAGCCATTGAGCACTGCTGGGTGTGACCCAAAAACCAAAAATAAAATAAAATAAATGAAGTGGGTACAAACCCATGGGTTCAGGTCCTGGGATAGGGAAGTTGCCCTCAGAGCATTCTCATTTTATGCTTGTTCAAAATGGAGTCCCCGGCAATGTGAGGGAAATGTGGAGAAGAGGCATACTTTCTCTGCAGGGTATAGGAATGTGTCAGGGAGGCCACCTGGCAGCACATACTCAAATTACAAAGGGAGCTAGACACTGAAGCTAAGGCTGGAGGTCTAAGGCAAAGTATTGGGAGTGCTATGAACCAGAGATGCCTGGCCTAAATTTCAGTAGGGTCTTTAAGATATTATGCCCAGACTAGATTCTTAGTAGAGAAGCATCTGTTAAGGCAAATAAAAAGGAGGGAGCCAGCAGTTCAACACTGCCTTAAGGTGCCAGTGTAAGCCCCACCATCAAGTATGTAGTAGAAGAGAGCCTAGCATCAGACATCGAGAGAAATTGCCAGCATATATCTAGATCACTCTCTGGACTCCTTAAAAGTGGCCCTGCGAAACAGGAGGAGTTTGGACTTCCAGTTATTAAAACAAGGTGAACCTGTATGGCTCAAGGAGAACAGATCAGGGATCATCTAGGGGACTCTACAGCAGGTGAAGGCAAGTTTCTAGAAAAACAAAGGTAACAAAGTTACCCCAGGTAACTGCCTTGACTAGGCCTCTATTTATTCTTTTTGTTATGCTCTTAGAAAATCCTTACGAAATTAATTTCTTCACCCACTTTATTCAGGCATGCATAAGTAAAGGTAAGATGCTATGCTAAGGTCCCAGTATGTGCCCATAGCAGGGATAGGAATGAGGAACTGCAAGAAGAGTAAAGGATTTGACTCAGGTTCATAAAAAGAGGAGGGACTGTTCTAAGTTCTGAACAAGGAACCCATGTCAGGCTTCTCTTAGGTTCTGAATAAGGAGGGATGCCATTCTGAGAGAACCACATGTTTTAAGCCATATGTTGGGCTTTCTTAGAAAAAGCCTGTTTTTATTAACAACGCCCAAACATGCCTGGCCCTATCAGGTAGCCAATCTGGGAAGAATACTAGGGGGCCGTAGAAAGGTACCCTAGACAACAACTAATCATTTTAAAGATCATCAGAAGCTATAGATTCCCTATATCTTCTCCCTCTATAATTTCATTTGGGACCTTGGGTGTGGTCATCTTCTCTGAGAGACAGTCCTGATCAGTCAGTATGAAGCTTGTAGGTTACAGAATAAAGTTTTGTTAAGTTTAAAAATAGAGTAGCCCCATAACCAAAAGAAAGAGATTAAATTTGAAATATCATTTAAAAAATCATCAAATCAACAAAAATCTTTTTAGACAATACTCAGTGCTGCCAAAATTGCTACCAAGAAAAAATTATACAGAGTTTTGGGAACAAGATTTAGCAAGATGTATTAAAACTTTAGTCATGCTTTTACATGTGATATAAACCCAGTTCTACTCCTAATAACAAAAAATAAATTTAGAATAAAAATGTGTAGGTCACCCAGCAACACTCAGGGTTTAATTCTAGCTTTGGGCTAGGGATGACCACTACTGAGTACCAAGGATAAAACTCCTGGTAGGCTATATGCAAAGCAGGGCCCTACCCACTGCATATATATTTATATAAGATATATGGTTTGGGGGCCTCACCTGGCAGTACTCAGAGGAGCATATGGGATGCTGGAAATTGAACCTGAGCTGGCCAGGTGTAAGGCTCTACTATTGCTCTGGCCTCTGTACTTTGTAGATACTAAGTAACTATTTTTTTTTTCCTTTTAAGGAGCATAAAGATAAACTCAGAATCTTGTCTTTACCTCTGAGGAATTAATACTTAGCATTCTTAGTTCTTGAAATCAGCAATTCAAACACAAGTTTCTATTGGGGGGTGGGGTTGTTATACCCAGCTGTGCTCAGGTAACTCCAATTCTGCTCTCAGAAATTGCCCCTGGCTCATTCCTTCCTGGGAGCCGAGCATGGCGTTTGGCAGCCCTCTACCACGCCAAAAGCCTCTCTAACCAGGTCTAGGAAGGGGTGCGGGACGTGGGTCACCCCAGTACCCCTCTACCTCCTTCCTCCGGTACTCCAAGACTTTGCCTGGCCACATGGCTGGACAAGCTAGCGGAGTTGGATCCCTTGGAGGAGTTTATTGGTTTTCCTAGGCTTTCCCCATTTCCCTCACAGCTCCAAAGGGAGGGTCTCAGGTGGGGGCTCTGACCTTCCAGCTTTCTGGCTCAGGAAGGATCTCGTTTCTTCCTAGGAGTTGAGCCGGGAGGTCCTGCCAGCAGAAGTGCTCAGGGGTTACTCCTGACTCTACACTCAGAAATCACTCCAGAAGGTTCAAGGGATCATATGGGATGCCAGGAATCAAACCTGGGATCTCTGGCTTGTGCAAGGCAATGCTCTATCTGTAGTGCCACTGTTCCAGCCCAGGCCCTGGGTTTAATTTACAGCACCACCAAAGAAATAAAGAATAAGTCTGGATTTTCCAGTCTACAATCATGAAAGAAAATACATTTACCAAAGCAAACAAACAAGCAAACAAATATGATGAATTAGAGCAATCACTCCATCACTTATTAGCTGTATAAGTCTGGAAACCTAATTTCTCAGTTTGAATGTAAATCTCATAACTTAATCTATAAAATCAGAATGATAATAGCTATTTTAGGAAACTGTGATATAATTCAACAATAACCACATATACACACCCAGTAAATATTAACAATTATACTTCTTATAAGATGTTCTATAAATTATGATTAATATTCTTCATCAAGAACTTAACATTTTAATATAATCCTATAAAACTTACTATGTGGTTTAGTAAGTATTGTTTCTTTTTATCCAAACGTACTTGAAGCAGTTCTCTATAAAATTTGATAGGAAAGGATAAAATTCCACAAAATCAAATTGTCATTCTTCTCCTATGCATCTCAGCATGGACTCGGCTGCCCCATACCACAATTATATTCAGATAGTTAAAATGAGTGGAGGGAGGTAATTCATGATCTCATTAACCAAATCTTATTCCCTGTAAAAACTACTTTAGTGAAATACTTTTATGTCATACTATCTATTTCTTTTGTTTGTTTGGGTCACACCTAGCAGCACTCAGGGGTTACTCCTGACTCCATGCTAGGAAACTGCTCCTGGCAGGCTCAGGGATCATATGATATTTGAACCACTATCCTTTTGCAGGCAAGGCAAATGCCCTACCACCATGCTATCTCTTCGGCCCCATCATACTATTTCTTAATTATCAATTTAACTATAAAAATGAGTATTTAACTTACACCTCATTCAAAAGGGTTGCACCAGGTAACTAAATGTAGGTTAGGAAGCATTTTTCCCCTTACAATTCCTATTTGTTCTTTAAAATCTTTTTTTTTTTTTTTTTTTGGTTTTTGGGCCACAACTGGTTCTGCTCAAAGGTTACTCCTGGTTCTCTGCTCAGAAATAGCTCCTGGCAGGCACGGGGGAACATATGGGAAGCAAGGATTCGAACCAACCACCTTAGGTCCTGGATTGGTGGCTTGCAAGGCAAATGCCGCTGTGCTATCTCTCCGGCCCCTAAAATCATTTTTTTGTATTGCAGTAGCACTGATTTAAAACCATAGTCTTTAACTACTAGGCCAAGGACCAGTGCCAGTCTGAAGGTATAGAATGGTACAGAACTCTGGATTTACCATCTTGCTTATAAGTGCCAGTCCTTGAACCAGTATGCAGGACAAAATTTATACCTGCCACTACCTGCCAGTAGCAGGTAAAATATTTTATAGGGCTCAAATATTCAGCATGACAATTTAGTATCTATATATGCTATGTTATGATCACCATTCAAATCTAATTTCTTTCCCCCACCATACAATTGATTTCTTTTATCCATCTAACCCATTTCACCCTTTTCCCAACAGATAACCATTAAGTTTTTTGCCTAAGAATTTGCTTTTATCTTAGTTGTTTCTTCATTAGTTTCATTGTGTGTGACACAGCTAATGTGTGCACCACAACAAAGGGTACAACCTTCAGCAAACAGATGCAAGCATGTTTATACAACTAAAGGAGTGCAAGTTGATGAGCGCTATGACCATGTATGTCATCAACCACAAACCTCAGTCATCACAACACTGCAAAGAAGAGAAGGGAAAAGAGTTGTAAGCCAAAAATAAATGTGACTGCATAAAAAAAAGTTTGATGTATAGGAAAGAAACCATTGTTGAAACAAAAAGGCAATTTAATGAATGGAGAAGATATTTGCAATGCACATATTCAAGGGATGAAAATCTAAGAGAGAGAGGTCATACAACTCAACAAAAGTACAAACAATGGGACAGAGCAATAGCACAGCAGTGGGACATTTTTCTTGCATGCAGCTGATGCAGGATAGACAGTGGTTTGATCCTCCCTGAGTCCCAAAAGGTCTGCCAAGCTAGGAGAAATCTCTGAGCACATGGCCAGGAATAACCACTGAGAGACACCAGGTGTGGCCCAAAAACCAAAATCCAAACCAAAATAAACAAAACAAAAGCAAAACCACCAAAGTACAATCAAAATGGGTAGAGGATTTGAATAATCACTTATCAAAAAAGACATAGTTGTCCAATAGACACACAAAAAAAGATAGGAAAACACAACTCAAAACTAAACTACAAGATAATCTTAACAGCTTTGAGTGGTTGAATGGATTGTAGAAAAAAGACAAGAAACAAAATGCTAGTGAAAGTGGAGGAGAGGAACACTTTGCTAATGCAAACTAACAGTTTCAATGCAAAAGGAAAAAAATCCTTACTACCAGTTTCTTATTCATTCTTCTACAGCCTGAAATTCATTCCATTCTTTATACTAAAGACATTTTCTGGGTTGGAGCAAAAGCACAGAGGTAGGGCATTTTTCCTTGCATGCAGTCAACCCAAGACGGACCCCAGTTCAATCCCCAGCATTCCATATGGTCCTCCAAACCTGGCAGGAGCTATTTCTGAGCTCAGAGCCAGAAATAACACTGAGAGCCAGCAGGTTATTACTAGAATAGTAATAAACAACCTTTTAAAAATAGTGGTCTTGGGGCTGGGTGGTGGCACTGGAGGTAAGGTGTCTGCCTTACTGTGCTAGCCTTGGACGGACCACGGTTCGATCCCCCGTGCCCCATATGGTCCCCCAGGCCAGGGGCGACTTCTGAGCGCACAGCCAGGAGTAACCCCTGAGTGTCACTGGGTGTGGCCCAAAAACCAAAAAAAAAAAATAGTGGTCTTATACATTTACATAATAGCAATGTATTCAGCTAATTTTCACAATAAGCTATCTTTTTTTGGGGGGGGGCCACACCCGGCGACGCTCAGGGGTTACTCCAGGCTATTCGCTCAGAAGGCGCTCCTGGCAGGCAGGGGGGGGGGGAACCATATGGGGAACCGGGGGGATCGAACCGTGGTCAGTCCTAGGTTAGCGGTCAGTCCTAGGTTAGCGCAGGCACCTTACCTCCAGCGCCATTGCCCGGCCCCAAGCTATCATTTTTTTAATTTGTCTCTCCAGTAGCTTTTAAGATTTTCTCTCCTTTTAGACTGAAATTTCACAATAAGCCCAAGTATGGGTCTCTTTTCTTTTATTCTGTTTCCCTCCTCTTGTCTCTCTTCTTAATTTTCTTTTCTTTTTGGTTTTTGGGCCACACCCTGTGACCTCAGGCATTACTCCTGACTATGCACTCAGAAATCACTCCTGGCTTGGGGGACCCTATGGGACCCAGGGGAATAGAACTGCAGTCAGTCCTACCATATTTTCCGGCGTATAACGTATAAGATGACTTCTTTTTTTTTTTTTTTTTTTTGGTTTTTGGTTTTTGGGTCACACCTGGCAGTGCTCAGGGGTTACTCCTGGCTCCATGCTCAGAAATTGCTCCTGGCAGGCACGGGGAACCATATGGGGAACCGGGAGATCGAACTCGGTCCATCCTAAATTAGCGCAGGCACCTTACCTCCAGCGCCACCGCCCGGCCCAAGATGACTTCTGAAACGAAAAACAGTCAAAGGAAAATCGGGGGGTTGTCTTATATGCCGAGTATATCCCGAAAAACATTTCGATATGCAGCTAAACGAAAATCGTATGGATATTGTCAGGAAACGAATTTTCCAACTCGATCCTGCACCAATCACTGCAAGGCTGCTCAGACGCCTCTCTAACTCAGTCAATCCAAGCAGGCTTTTTATGCACGCAAATTATACAATCTACACTGTAAAAAGCCTGCTCAGATTTTCCAGAGTTAGAGAGGAAGTCTAAAATTAGAGGGTCATCTTATACCCCGGAAAATACGGTAGGCTAGTGCCAGCAAGGCAGATGCCTTACCATTCCACACCACTGCTCCAGCCCCTCTTCCTCTTCTTTTAATTGAGATCATCTTTAAAAAAACATTAGAAATGTTCTTTCCTGGTAAATGTTTTGGTTTTTTTTTTTATTTTACTGTCTAAACAACTGGTCTGCTCTTTCTCTATTTTCAAGGAAATTTATTGAAGTTGTCTTCTAACCTATTAGTTTTGTAATTTATAAAAAATATTTTTAATTTCCAATAGTTTTATGACTTTAAAATAATTATTACATTATTACTTTATTTAGGTGGCATATTTTTATTTCTCTAGAACAATAAACTTCATTTGTTCTAATAATTCTCTTTTCTACAAAGACTCATGTTTACCTTTTCTGACCGTAAGCTTTATGTTTACAATCTGCTGTTTTTATTTATTAGAAGATAATACGGATTATCAGTACTTAAAGAGGGAGGAGGGAGACTTCAGGAGTTAATACCATAAACTCTGTGAAGGGAGGAAAACCTGAATTGTAAATCTCTAAGAAGAGGACCCCCTCCATGTTGTCTTCTAAATTCCAAGGTTTTAGAGTTTCAATAAAGTCATAAAAATGCTGATTTCCTAATATTTTTCTGTGTTCATCTATTTTTATAAAGCACAACTACTTGACCACCTCTGTTGCAATCAGAAGTGCTCAAACAATAGAAATCTAGATGAGGGGCCCGGGAGATAGCATGGAGGTAAGGCGTTTGCCTTTCATGCAAAAGGTCATCAGTTTGAATCCCGATGCCCCATGTGGTCCCCCGTGCCTGCCAGGAGCAATTTCTGAGCATGGAGCCAGGAGTAACCCCTGAGCACTGCCGGGTGTGACCCAAAAAACCACAAAAAAAGAAATCTAGATGAATCAAATTAAAATAAAATAAACAAGATCTCTCCAAATCCGTTTTCTAAAATGAAATAATTGAATAGAAAATGAAATTTAAAAAAAAAAAAACAACACTGTTGCACTAAGATTTTCTACTATTAAGGGATGGTGGTGGGTATTTTAAAACTAAAACTAGGGCCAGAGAGATATAAGGAAGCAGGTACTGTACTTTTCTTGCAAAGGTCAACCTAGTTCAATCCCAGAGCCCACCCTATTTCGTCCCCTGCCTGTAATGATCTGAGTGCAGAGCCAGGTGTGGCCACAAAACTAAAAATTAAACAAACAAAAATAAAAACAAGTAAAGTTTTTCCATTCCTCAATTCACATACTAGGAAATGTTCTTTTTTTGTTTTGTTTTGTTTGGTTTTTTTGTTTGGTTTTTTTTTTGGGGGGGGGTCACAGGCTCTATGCTCAAAAATCGCTCCCGGCAGGCTCAGGGGGACGGGACCATATGGGATACTCGGAATCAAACCACCATCCTTCTGCATGCAAGGCAAATGCCTTACCTCCATGCTATCTCTCAGACCCCCCGGAAATGTTCTTAAACATTTCCTTAACCTGCTATATTTATTTACACAATACCAATCTCCGTCTTAAATAAAACATGATTTTAAGTATGATTTCCTAGAATGTTAGTCAGATAACAATAAACGCTAAAAATTACATTGAAGGCATAATAATCAGCTTCTCTGTTAGGCTTTGGGGGACTAGCCTAGCACAGCTAGGGAGAAAGAATCTACCAAATGCTTAGGCTTGAACCCAGAGCTCCAGTGTTCCAGCCCTTTGAACTATCCCTGGGCCTCATAATCAACTTCTTTTAAAAAGCACTTTGAGGGGCCGGGTGGTGGCGCTGGAGGTAAGGTGCCTGCCTTACTGCGCTAGCTTTGGACGGACCACGGTTCGATCCCCCGTGCCCCATATGGTTCCCCAGGCCAGGGGCGACTTCTGAGCGCATAGCCAGGAGTAACCCCTGAGCGTCACTGGGTGTGGCCCAAAAACCAAAAAAAATAAATAAATAAATAAATAAAATAAAATAAAATAAAAATAAAAAGCACTTTGAGGGGCAGAGAGATAGCATGGAGGTAAGGTGTTTGCCTTGCATGCAGAAGGTCTGTGGTTCGAATCCTGGCATCCCATATGATCCCCCAACTCTGCCAGGAGCCATTTTTGGGTGTAGAGTCAGGAGTCACCCCTGCACTGCCTGGTGTGACCCAAAAACCAAAAAAAAAAAAAAAAAGAATCATTTCCATTTGAGCCAAAATGCTATTCTTTGGATCATTACTAGTCTTTGGAGCTCAAAGCAATCAAACCCCAGTAGTAAGTCAACTTTCACAAAGTCATTCTATCATTTGCCATATACCAAGGCATAGGTCCACAGAATCAACCGGCAATATCTAAACTTGCTATCCGCATTGTGAAAGGAAAAAGTAGTAGTAGTAGTAGTAGTAGTAGTAGTAGTAGTAGTAGTAGTAGTAGTAGTAGTAGTAGTAGTAATGAAATACTGGCTTTTTTTTTTCTTTTTTTGGGGGGGTCACACCCAATGGCGCTCAGGGTTTACTCCTGGCTCTACTCTCAGCAATTACTCCTGGCAGGCTGGGCGGGCGGGGGAGGGGAGGGACTAAATGGGAGACTGCTCCAGCGTGTCCCAGACCCCAGACCCCGATTCCACCACCTCGCTCCCCACAGTGGCAACCCCAGGAGTGCCGCCAGTCTCTCCCCAGAAGCGACGCGGGGTGCAGGCGTCCTCTGGCTGCCCGCTCACCTAGCTCGCAGCGAGCGCCTGGCAAGTGCGGCTGTCAGAGGGACTTAGTCGGGAGCTTCCGCGGAGACTGTCTCCAGGAGTCTAGCGTCGAGTCCAGAGGAGCACAAGTGAAACACCACGTCGCTGCTCTCGGCGGCGACTTTCGGCGCCACGGC
>PVKC010014786.1:0-21921 GCA_004027635.1 Crocidura indochinensis | reverse complement strand
CACTGGGTGTGGCCCCCAAACAATAAATAAACAAATAAATAAGCAAACAAATACATAATTATGTTCCTATGGGGATGACAGTATAAATCAAAAATTAAAGTGTCATGCAACTGCAAATATGGCCATGCAGACCACGAATTCAAAGCACTATTGCAGATACTGCAGCTTTTGTGGGCCATGACTTTAGGAACCATGTCTTAGAAGTATCAGAAGGCAGGAGGAGGAGACCCGCAGTCTCTCCAAAAAATTTTTTGTGATATTGGCACTTACACAGTATACCAGTAGTTTAATCAGGTTGGTTTCTCTGACTATAGTTGTAGCAGAGTGATGAAGCAAGAACCATAGGCAAAGCAGCAGTTATGAGTGATGAGTGCCAGTGTGGTTTCATCAGGGCAGCTTGCCCTCTCCTCCTGAGGTTTCTAGCTTCCAGTTTAATGGCCAGTGTACTCGTGATTTTTTCACAATTTGGTTTATGCCTCTTTTGAGAACAGAATATCGAAATGGGGCTGGACAGGTGCAACATATCTTTGTTATAAGATTAGTGAGTTTCAGTTTGCTTTATAGAAGCAGAGACATCATTTTTGTTTTATTACTATTTTCATTAAATTATCAGTTCATTGGGCCCGGGAGATAGCATGGAGGTAAGGCGTTTGCCTTTCATGCAAAAGGTCATCGGTTTGAATCCCGGTGCCCCATATGGTCCCCCGTGCCTGCCAGGAGCAATTTCTGAGCATGGAGTCAGGAGTAACCCCTGAGCAATGCCGGGTGTGACCCCCACCCCCCCCAAAAAAAGAAGAAAATTATCAGTTCTTTGACAGCATTTATAATATTGCTTATGGGGCATTTTAAAAATAATTTCATACTTTTCTTCATGGTTATTAGGACAATTTAGGGTCATTAAAACATTATTATATTTTAAAGGCTCTATATTAATAAAGAAACTTTATTTGATTTGCTATGATAAAATTGATCATCATTATCAATATTATCTCTTCCCAATTGTCTGTGTGGTTCAGTAGCATTTCATCTTTTATATTATATATGTTATGAATGTAAGTTATTCTCTTGAGTAACAAATATCAGGGGTTCAAGGCAAAAATATCAGGGCTCTCCATTTCCTAAAGACTTAATTCATTCTATGTATTTCCTCCTTCCAAGTTGAGAACAATACAAGTTGCCTTGTATGAGTGCGATTCAGTATGACCCCTGAATTACATTTGATCTCTTCAGCACTATTAAAAATGAAAGCTGAGCTCAGAACCAGAAAAATAAACCCTGCACAAATGAGGTCTTTCAGTCCAAAACATCCTCCACTACTTACTCTCCTTCTATTTACCCTCTTTTCTCCATTTCACCTTCAACCTTATCACCTACACTATTTCACTTTTCCTTACCTAACATTAGTTCTATCATTAGTTCTGTCATTCTGGCTTGTCTTTTTATTTTCTCTCAAACTTTCACAAATTATATTTTCTTGCATTATATATATAGTAAATTATCCAAATTTCAATTATTCTACTTTATGGTTTATTTTGGTTTATATAATCCCAACAGCTTCCTCTATTTAGCAAATTAAAATATTTATTTATTTATTGAACCACGGTGTCTCCTAGGTCAGCTGCATGCAAGGCAAATGCCCTACCCTTGCCACCACTCCGCCCCATATATTTGATTTTTAACTAAATACTATTTACCTGTATAAACATTCCATATAATTTTTTCAATTGTTTATTCATGCACTATTTGGTTATTTACATTTTTGTTACTTTTAAACAAATCAATAAGTAACAGCGCTGTTAAAAACTGTGTGCTAATAACTGCATATTATCCTAATGTGAAGAAAACAGTATTATTGGGTTATATGGAGTTATATTTTTGCCTTCGTAAAACAATTCCAGTGCTTAAGAATGGAATTGTTTATTCAAAATGGTCGCATTAATTTGCATCACTTCAGCAACTGCAAGAAAGTTCCTTTTTCAATATGTACATTTCCATATCTGTTGCTTCAATACCTATTGCCTGCCCTCTTGGCCCTGGGGCATCTTTACATATATATGCCTTTCTTTTCTAGAGGCAATTTTAGCACTCTGTGCTTTCCCAGTTGCTTTAATTTTCTAGTCATCCAACAACATTCTTGTACTAATACACAAGTTTTGATGCCGAAATCTTGTGACGATGTAGTCGATTGAACAATAATCTAGAAGCAGAAGCTTTGGAATTTAGTCCATCTATAGGTAATTATTGCATTAAAACCCTTTGGATGGGCTTGGATGGTGGTGGATGGTGATGGAGGAATGAGAGGCCTTTTTTCTGTGGCCCGGGCCATATGTTTCCAACACCCTTCAGCTAGCGGGTCTGCAGTTTCAAGTAGCGGCAAGGAAATCATCCACAGACAGGTTCCCCGAGATACCAACTTTATGCATGCTCTAGCCACCACATATGTGTGGTCTATTAACCTTTTACGCTGAATCCCTATTCAGCCCTGCATTGTACCTTGTCCCTCAGCCCTCTCCTCTCCATCCATCTTCCTTGCTCAATCTCTCTCCAAACCTCTCAAAATCTCCTCCAGATTTCCTCAGGTCAAACCTTTTGTAACCCCCCAAAGGCCAGCTCAGAAATGGGCAGGTTTTTCTTGTAGTTAATGTTACATAGGAAGAATGGGGGATGGGGTAACATCTGCCCCTTTTTTCTTAATACAAATAAAAACAAAAGAGTATAGGTTATCCTTTGTTTACCTGGCTTCCGCCCTTAGCCAAAGGCGGGTAATATTCCCGTAGCAACAAAGTTTAAAGTGAAAATTAACATATCAGCCTTTTCCAAAAAACTAACTTTTCTGCAAAATACACCTGTAAGTTGAATTTTTCTTAATTCTTATTTAACCAAACACTATCCTGGAACTTCCTTCTTCCTATTTATATTAATATTATTTAACAAGTATTTTTTTCTGGAACTTTCTTGTTCCTATACTTCTTAATGCTACACAGCCTTTCTAGCATCTCCTCAAAGGATCTCTGTCTCTGGATTACAATTGGACTTTCTTATTGCCCCAAGAGTTCCCCGTCGTATACTAGATCCTTGATCATTGGATTTCAGATTCCAAGGAAGAACTTACTTGGAATTCTTCATCTTGTACGTCGTAGATCTATCATCTCTGGAGTTTGTAGTTGATTCCTTGACACATGTTTCTGGTTTTGGACATACTGTATTTAGGTTAGAAGTTTTTCTTTACTTTTCCCTGTGATGTGCTTATACAAACAGCCGTTCTTTTCTTATTGCTTAATTGTTCCTTTATTTATTTATTTATTTATTTATTTATTTATTTATTTTTGGTTTTTGGGTCACACCCAGCAGTGCTCAGGGGTTACTCCTGGCTCTATGCTCAGAAATTGCTCCTGGCATGCACGGGGGACCATATGGGGCACTGGGATTCGAACCGATGACCTTTTGCATGAAAGGCAAACGCCTTACCTCCATGCTATCTCCCGGGCCCCTTAATTGTTCCTTTTATACTTATAAAAAATAGTACTACTTTTGTACATTATTGTAGAAATCCGTTCCCAGGAGAGGTTCGCTGATGGGGTAGGGAGGATGAGTTCTCTCCCCTCCAGCTCTAAGAACGCGTCTACCACCCAGTAACCAGCGGTTCTGAGGTGAATTGGTGGGTAAACAGCTCATGGAGAGTCAGACTTGTGGAAATATCAGCTTTATTCGGTGGAAAGAACTGAGGTCCGAAGTCTCAGCATCAGTTAAAACAAAAAGCCCCTTGCCTTCCACAGACCCTTGTTTTATACCCCAGAATCAGGTACCGCCCTAGGGTAGGGGCAGAATGTCAGGTCACACCCTAGGGTGGGGCACAGACACCGATCAGGGTAGGGTCAGTAACATACTAATCCCAAGAAATGTTTACATACACAACAATTCTGACAGGTTGCACCCTAGGGTAGGGTCCAATCACTGATCAGGGTAGGGTCAGAAATGTTTATACATAACAATTCCAGATCATGATAAGATTAGAAATGTTTATATACGCAACACATTATTATTGTAGCTTTACTAAACAGGGAGGAATTATTGTATATGAAAACATTTCCATAAGATTATTCTTTACCTGTTGTCCCACCTTGACCTTCTAGATGGGGGCACTGTTGAGAGTGGAATAGTTTGGGAGCAAAGTGTTGGGGTCTTTTCCAGAGTTGGCTGGGTGACTCCAGGTGTTTCTTGGAGCTAGTAGCAAGTTGACAAATGTCTCTCTGCGCCCAACCTTTTACTCCTTAGCCCTCCTGTCTGTGTGAATTATTTGCTGTGGATAAATATTCCCAAGCTCTCCCCCCAAAAGGGGAGAACGGGATGGGAATCAATTTCTCATTCTGGGAGCTCTTTGAGGATGCACAAATAACAAATAAAGGAGTAAACGGGACCCCACAGGTGTTCTCCTTTGTTTTCAGTGCTTTAAACTCTCCCTTGAGGCAGTAAGTACCACAGGTAAACACAGTCCATATATTTGTCCCAGAAGAGGGCAAAAGAACATTCTGCATAAACCAAGGCCTTTATCAGAGGAGATATTCATTTAAGGAAGCAAACAGTTGCACCTTGTTTACATTTCCCACAAGCTTTCTCATTCCAAACCATAATGAAATAATTTCTGGCTAATTTGGTACTTGCCGCCCTGTTCAGTTACTGTGCAGGCAGTCATAGGAACTCTCAGATGTGGAAACACCGCAGTACCAGTTATGGAGGGTGTTTATCCCTTGATTCCTGGCTCTGGGGATACATATTGGCTTCCTAGTACTTACAATGGCTACTTCACTCTGCATTGAAATTCCACTTCCGGGTGTTCACTACTCTATTTTTGTATCCAGGCATGCACTAAGTGGCAGCATCCCCTTCTCTTCTAAGGTTTGGGATCTTAGAAGCACAACACTTAATTTGAGATGTTTTTGGCTATTTTTGTTTGTTTTTTTTATTAAATGAAAATCCATATTTTGTTGAGATTTTAGAGTGCAATAGTTCAAAAATAGTTAGATTTATATCTAACTCTTACATTCCCTAAGCCAACTGTTCTCTTTACAACATATAAATGTCTCAATACACATGTATCAAAAGTCTTTTATATTCTATTACTATCCTATTATTTGCTAAAGAAAAAGCAACAAAGGAAATAAATTAATGTCCATGAAAAATATGGATAATTGTGGTGTATTCAAATAAAGTCAGAGTGATAGCACAAGCACAGAGGGTAGGGTGCTTGCTTTGCATGCAGCAAACTGAGGTTCGATCCTCTGCATCCGATATGGTCCCCAAGCATGCCAGGAGTGATTTCAGAACACAGTCAGAAGTAAACCCTTACCACTGACTGGTGTGGCCCCCAAACAAAAACCAACAAATCACAAACAAAAATCCAAAATCAAACAAAATTAATTAAATAAATAGAATAAGAATTAGAACAATGGAAAGAATTATAATTAGATCTTTACATGTGCCATGATAAGTAAATAATAGCAAGAAAAATGTTAGATAAAAATTTCAAATTATGGAGGCCAGAGAGGTGGCGCTAGAGGTAAGTGTCTACCTTGCAAGGACGGACCACAGTTTGATCCTCCGTCATCCCATATGGTCCCCCCCAAGCCAGGAGCAATTTCTGAGAGCATAGCCAGGAGTAACCTCTGAGCGTCAAACGGTTGTGACCCAAAAATCAAACACCAAAAAAAAATTCAAATTATGAATGCAATTTGTCACTGGTAATGTTTCAAAAATATAAATGAATAGTTTTTAGTTTTCTATATTTGTAGTATGTTATATTATTTTTAATATCTCACCATTTTTACTATTAATGCATTGATCTTTCAGCTATAATTTGGTCTTTATTTTGTTCCAGTCTTATATTTTCCTTTGTTTATCCATTTAGCCAAAAAGAGTGGTAAGTAGAATCTGTTATCTTATTCATTCACTTTTTTTCATAACTCTTTCTTACAATCATTGTTGTGCAACAAAAGTGTATTGAGAAATTTTGAAACTTTGTTATCACACTTTCTCCTGTCTTCCATGTTTGATCATGAGGATATTTAATCTTTTTTAATATAATTTTTATTTTAATCATATTGACTTGCATATTGTTGACAATCATATTTTAGGTACGAATTAACATAAAATCAGGGGAACTCCCATCACCAAATAGTCCTCCCTCCACCTCCGTTCCCATCCTACTTCCCATATCCTCTCCCCTACCCACCCGGAGTTGCTAAAACAAGTGGTCCCCTCTGTGCCTAGCTTACTACTTAGTGGTCTTACACCGGTTTGGCCTTGGTTACCTCCTTTTTCCCCCCTAATTGGGGGCGGGAATAGTTAGTTCACGTTATGTGGATTTGTTTGAAAAAGAGAAAATTAATAACCTGGAGAAAGAGAAAAAATAGAAGAAAAAGAAAAAAATGGATATAAATAAATAAATAAATAAATAAATAAATAAATAAATAAATAAATAAATAAATGGATCAAATACTCCGGGAATGGGTGGAGTCCTTCTAGAGGCTTTCATTTTTGGTTTGAGAAACGGAGGGGAAAATGAAGGTGGCATAGAACAACCGTACATAAAGAGAGGATATTTAATCTTATTGAGCATCTCCTATGCATGACAATTTTTATTGTTGTTGTTTGATCTTGGGACCATACTTAGTGGTTCTCAAGATTCATTCTTGTCGGGGCTGTAGTGGGCATCTGGGGGTGCGAGCAATAAGCCTAGATTGTCAGTGTTCAAATTAAGTGACTTACTGTCAGCAGCACCATGAAAAATTATTTTTATTAACCTTGCTAAGTTACTTTTGTTTGGAAAAGTCATTGCTTGCTTATAATTAATTTAGGCATGAAGTTCCTTTAATTTTTCTTCCTGACCGATTTTCATGGATGTGTATGAGTTTTTCCACGTTTGAAAATATTTGGATATAGTCAAATAATTTCTGCTCTTTTTATTTCTCTTACCATGCTCAATTTCTCTAATATTGATAGGCATCTTAGAATATATATAAAGCACCATTTCTTTCTTTTTCACCCAATTATTCAGTTAGAATAATGGTTTCCTCTAATTCTTTGTAATATAATAGATTCAAATCCTTTGTCTAGCAAATTCAAGACACTTTTCCTTAGTTTCCACTAATTATTACTCCCAAACTGCTCAGCTTTTGACATGTGTAAATTTCTAGTTTTGCATTTTTTCTGTTTCAGTACTGTAAAAGTGAAAGCAGACATTTTAGAAAGTATAATGTGGAAGGACCGTAATATTCACTCTTGCCATTGAGGTTTATAGTTTTGATATTTTTCTTTTTTTCCTAGTAAATTTTCAATGCCCCTTCCCTTTAAGATTACATAAACTTTGTGAAGTGGAATCAGATTATCCTTTGCAGTTTAAAGGTATCAGATGAGGATATTTGTCCTACATTAATGAATCTGGTGCATGGGGAAAGAATAACAGTAGAATATTATATTTTATTTTGAGTGTGAAACGATAACTTTATCAGATAGAGAGGGCATATATGGTCACTGATAAACCATTAACTGGTACCTTACTAACTACATAATATTTTCTAATTACGAATCATACTTCTCTAGCTACATTACTCTAAGCCATAAAAAGATGGGTCTTATTTTGTTTTTGTTTCAGTTTTTAGTTAATCAAGGACTGAGACTAAGAAAAGAACTTTTTTATTTAGTACCAAAGGCATTCATTACAATCAGAGTATATTTTCCAAATCTTATAGATCTCAGTTGATTTAATTCTTCATGTCAAAGTGACACTTGTACTAAAAGTTTACTCAGAACCTGTTCAGAAAAATGAATCTGACCTATTAGGAAAATTGTATCCACATTTAAATACTCTTTATGTCCTTATGTTGCAGAATGGGTATGAAGATTGGAAACTGACAGATTTTTAAGGAATAATAACCCCCCCCCCAAATTTCCTAGAAACCAGCCTTGTCCAAAAGCAAAAATCTGGATCTCTTTGAGATTCTCATACTGAACTCTTTAAAATGCAGAAAACAAAATGTCATTAATATGAAATAACTGGGGTACAAACCAACCAAAATTTATGAAAAGAAAACTAAAGGTTTTGGTAAAAAGCCTTTGGTTTTTGGGCTTCAACCAGTGATGCTCAGGGGTTACTCCTGGCTATGCGGTCAGAAGTCTCCCCTAGCCTGGCCTGGGGGACCATATGGGGCATGGGGGATCGAACCGCGGTCCAAGGCTAGCGCGGTAAGGCAGGCACCTTACCTTCAGCGCCACCGGCTGGCCCCAGTAAAAAATATTTATTATTATTATTATTATTATTATTATTATTATTATTATTATTTTGTTTTTTGGGTCACACCCGGCAGTGCTCAGGGGTTACTCATGGTCCATGCTCAGAAATTGCTCCTGGCAGACTCGGGGGACCATATGGGGCACCAGGATTCGAACTGATGACCTTTTGCATGAAAGGCAAATGCCTAACCTTCATGAGAAGTACAGCACTTCCCATTGACAGCACTGAAAATGCCTTAGGACCCTACATAAAAAGTCCAGGTTGGGCGGTTTGGGTGAGACCTATATAAAATCACTTTTATGAATGCAATCATTTCTCATTCTTTGTTTTGGGAGTGTCACCCTCATTGCAACCAAATTTCATGCTCTTGACTTCTGTCTCTTTGGAGTAACCTGTGTTGTCTATGAACATCTCTTCTCTCCATCTGTCTCTCTTCTTTCTCTAAATAAAATTATTCTACTTAATATTTGTCTCAACCTGGAATTTGTGTGTGTATGTGTGTATGAGAGAAGATGATGATCTAAAAATATTTGAGAAGATATTATGACTGTCTTTACTTTTCCTGAAAAGAGCAGTTCTTTGCTTCAGTTTGAGTTCTTAGCTCCAAGAGAACTCAGATGGAGGAAACCAGTTTATAAACTGTGTAGAATAAGTGAACTTCGGGCACATCTTGATAACTGTTATGGTGCGGTTTCTGGACTGCAAGCGTGAGCATCATGCTTATGATAGACGTTACCAATCCTCATCATGCTAAGCATTTCCTGGGTGACCAAGTTAGACTAAGAAGGGAGGATAATTACCTCTTCGCTTTTATTGAGGCTACCTCCTTTGCCCCCTGCTTCACATCAGTTACCTGTGACACATATTTGAATGGTATAACCATAGAATTAAGATAGAAGAGGAGGAGAGTATGCTCGATCTAAGCAGTTCTAAAAATTGATTCATTAACTATTACATTATTTGAGGTGCTAGATCAAGATTAGAAGTGATCTTCATTAATAATTGTCAGCTAAAAATCGAGGAGCAAATTAAAGACAAAGCATATCTATTGGATTCAAAGAATTATAAGTTGAGATGCACAGATACAGGATAAAAAAACCCTAAAATATGCCAGTAAATTAATAAAGTTGGATTTTATGGGAAAACAAGAGAGATGAAATAACAAAAAAAATGATTAGTGTTAAGATTCTCAAAGTATTTATGGTATTATATTGTGGTTCTGAAAGATAAAAAATTATACTTAAAAAATGATGCCTTGTGGCCAGAGCGATGGCACAGTGGTAGGGCCTTTGCCTTGCTTGTGGCTGACCCAGGAAAAACTTCGGTTTGATCCCTGGTGCCCCATATGATCCCCCGAGCCAGGAGCGATTTCTGAGAGCCACTGGGTGTGGCCCAAAAACAAAAACAAAAAAAACAAAACAAAAAATGATGTTTTAGGGCTTAAGCAATAGTACAGTTTTAGGGAATGAATGCAATTTCTATCATAGGCCCTCAATCAGGTCTTCCAATTCTTCCAGTAATGATCCCTGAGTAAAGAGCTACATAAAAGCCCTGAGCTACCAGGAGTGGTGTCAAAATAAGCAATCTAGCAAACAAAAATTGATGCCTTTAATCACCAGTCCTTACACAATTATACCTAAAGAAATGCCAGTTCAAGTCTTTTTGGCCAGTATAAAAGATTTTTGGGAGAAGTCTAAAGGTCTTTGACTTAGTTCAAATGAACAGTGCAATACTTATATAAATTCACCCTAAATATATATTATTTAGCTTATAAATTAACATTTAAACATTTTTTTTTTGCTTTTTGGTTTTGAGGGCACACCTGGTGATGTTCAGGGATTACTTCTGGGTATTACTGCATATTACTCCTGCGAACAAGTGTTCAGAAATCGCTCTTGGCTTGAGCGATTGAACACGTTTTCAGAAATCGCTCCTGGCTTGAGGGATCATATGGGATGCTGGGGATCAAACTGAGGTCCGTTCTGGGTCAGTCATGTGCAAGGCAAATGCCCTGCCACTGCACTATTTCTGCGGTCCTCACCCCCCCCTTTTTGTGTTTTTTTGTTTGTTTGTTTTTCGGCCACACCCATTTGATGCTCAGGGGTTACTCCTGGCTAAATGTTCAGAAATCGCCCCTGGCTTGGGGGACCATATGGGACGTTGGGGAATCCAACCGTGGTCCTTCCTTGGCTAGTACTTGGAAGGCAAACATCTTACCTCTAGCGCCACCTCATCAGCCCCCATTTAAACCTTTTTTGAATTTACTTTAGAAACTGTGTTGACATAGCTGTTATTAGTAGTTTTCATAAAGGAGAAATTCCAGACCATGTCCTTCAGAGTGCCTTCTTTCCTCAACCATTGTCCCTATTTTTCTTCTTCCACTTCCCTGCCATATTCTCCCATTCTCTTACCACTTCTTAGAAAAAGAAAAAAAGGTTTTTACTAAAGACAAGTTTTAAATATCTGTTGCCTTTGGGCATTTTTATTTCCCAATTATGATTCTTTATTTCCTACATATGTTGCATCTTAGCATTATTCACAATAGCTAAAATCTATGCAACTTTTGACATACTTAAATGTCCAGAAAGAAGACTGGATAAAAAAAACTATAGTGCATACACACAATAAAATATTTCTTTTTACAGTTTGCTGCCATGTGAATGAATCTGGAGAGTATCATGCTAAGTGAAGCTAATCAGGAGAGGGACAAATATAGAAAAACATTTTCTTTTAAGTTGGTCTTTAAAATATGAATGTTTATTTCTAAATCCTATTGTTTTCTTCCACTGAAACATAGAAAAAGCAAAGAAAAATCTCTGTTCTTTTCGGTTTTTATTTAGACTGCCCACTTCTTATAATAAAAAATAAATAAATGAATAGGAGAAAAAATTAGTAAAAGATTATGTGTTTTCTCGGAAGAGAGAATCAAGACAACAGAACTCCTCCAAATGTCTCAAACTAAAGCAGTATACACCATCCTGTAATCAACACTGCCAAGATTGAGTGATCCATGAACATCAGATATGAACCAAAAAGTCACAACATAAAGACTTACCCCCTCAATAAATTATATAAGATATTGGCAAACTCAGTAGAGCCTGTAGTAAAGGGAGGATTAACAAGCAAAACAGACCAGGTAAAGACACTCATGAAGACCTATTTTCAATTCTCACTACTGAGATTTCAGATTTTTGCTCTTTTCCCACTCTCTAGTAGAGATTTAAATATTCTTGTATAAAATGGAAATTTTTCCTTAGAAATTTAAACATCTTTACATAAAGATTAGCTAGTTGGTTTTGTAAACTTTTCCTTGTCTGTCATTCTTTAAAGAAAAAAACTGTGCCCACCCCCTCCAATTGCAAACCACAGTGGTGAATTGTTAACAAAACAAAAAAAGGAGAGTGAAAAGACAAATGAGGTGGTCAGAGATAGGTAGATGAGATAGAGAGATAAACAGATAAATAGAGAGATATAGATAAGAGAAATAGGAAGATAGAAAGCCAGGTATCAAGTAGAAGTAGAAGACTGGTGGTAGAAGAAACTGGTGGTACATTGATGGCTGGAAATGTGCTCTGGCATGTTTAAACATAGTATGATTGTAGTTCAATCATGAACGATTTTTAACAGTATCTAATAATGACTCATTTAAAAATATAAAAAAACTGCTAATTTTATGTCATGTCAAAAAGTATTGAATTTGTGCATATCCCATTATTTAAATATATTTTGTTATTCTACATATTTTATAAATGTTTAATAAATTATTTACTATTTAAATTTTTCTTCTTTATAAATATATGAGTTATTTTCATTCCAGTTGTTGAAGAGGAATAGAGGACTTTCAGTAAGATAAGTTACTGTTGAGGGGTGAATTATATCTCCCAAAGATATATGTTGACATTTAAGCCCTCATTTTCCAGTGAATATGATCTTATCTGAACACAAGGTCTTTGATGATAGAAGCCATTTAAGAATATGCTATCATGTGTTTTGGGTGGATTCTGATTGAATACCAATGGTGTACACTGAAGAGAATAGTTGCATGCACACACAAGCAAGCCTCATTTGCACACACACACGCACACACATAAAATACCACGAACAGGGGCCCGGGAGATAGCATGGAGGTAAGGCATTTGCCTTTCATGCAAAAGGTCATCGGTTCGAATCCCGGTGCCCCATATGGTCCCCCGTGCCTGCCAGGAGCAATTTCTGAGCATGGAGCCAGGAGTAACCCCTGAGCACTGCCGGGTGTGACCCCCAAAAAAAAAACAAAACAAAACAAAACAAAAAAAACAAAAAAAAAGACCACGAAGAGAGAAGAAAGAAGGAGAAAGGGAGAGAAATACATGTGAAGATGGAGGTAAAAAATTGGACTGATTAGTCTACAAGTTAATACCAAGTTTATGTCTCAAGCTGGTGAGCCATCACCACCTTTTCCCTTAGATCTGGAAAATTTTGTTTCTTTTGATGTGGATGCAGCAAAAACTGGACCCTCATTTACTGCTGGTGGGAATGTCAACTAGTCTAGCCTTTCAGAAAAAATAGGGACTTTTCTTAAATTAGGAATTGAGTTTCTATTTGATATAGCAATTCTATTTCATGACATATACCCTAAGGACTCCAAAGACAAAAATGGAGAAACATTGCCCCCTATATTTCTTATAACACTCTCAACAATAGCCAAACGTCTAAGAATAAATGACTGGATAAAGAAACTTAGATACATATACACAACGGCATTTTACTTGGCCATAAGAAAAGACAAAAATCAAGCACTATTTTGCTATCTGGATGGATCTGTAGAGTATCATGAGTGGAATTAATCAGAGGAAGAAAGATCACCACAGAATCATTTGTCTCATCTGTGGTGTATAAAGAAACATAATAATGGAATAGCATGCCCGTAAACAAAGAAAACAAAATACATGAAGACTGATCTTCATTAGGAAAAATGCTATATGGGAAAGGTGATTTTGGGATCAAGACATGGAGAAAGCAATAAATATGTTGGAAGGGATTGTTTAACCGGCAGAGAAGCTGATAAAAATGTTATATGTACAAATATCTATCAATAACAGTACAGTAAAACACAATGCAGAATCTTAATTAGAAAATTAAAAACACCTTTCGTAGTGTTAGACTTCTGGGTGAGAGGAAATTAGAGGATGGAAGGGAGCATTGATGGAGGGAAGTAAAAACAGGTGAAGGGATTGGGATTGGAACTTTGTATGCATGAAGCTTAATAATGAATAACTTTTAAATTTATTATTGACTAAATAAATAACTTTTAAATGATATAAAAGGACTAAGATTTCTGCTTTTCTCTGGAATTATTTAGAAGACACCCTCCCATAATCTAGGAACTTCCTGCATCCATTTTCTTTCCCTTTCTTTAAAGTTTGTTCTAATTTGATAATTCTGTCTCCAGGCATTTGCTTTCAATATTGACTGCTTGAAGACTATTAACTTGGTTGCCTGACCCACTGTAATTAGAAGATTTTACAGAAAAAAGAGAATAAGGAAGCACATTTTTTTCTGAAAGAAAATGTCTCTTGAAATTACTGGCATTCTTTGATTATTTTAGTGAACTCAGACTACAACCAATTATTTGACCCCTAAGAATGCAGAAGCAACTTCTCTTACAAACCTATACCCTGTCCAAGCTCTCTACTTATCATAATAAACTGACTTTTTGTTCCTGATTTTGATAAATTATTTTCTTTTAGGCCATATTGTTGGTACTCGGGGCTTACCCCTAGCTATGCAGTTTGAGGTTACTCCTGGTGGGACTCAGGAGACCATATAGGTTTGGGGATCAAAAACAGTCAGACAAATACAAAGTGAGGTCTATCTATAAACTATCTTTTAAGCACACAGACCCCAAATGAGACTTTAATAAAAATATTTGTGAGTGCATTTTGTTTTATTTTAAAATGTGAATTGCCCTTTCCTGGCAAATAAAAAAGAAAAGAAAAAGTATCCTTTCTTTTTTTTTAAATAGGTTTCTTTGTTTAATAGGTTAAAAATAAGCATATATTTAAGTCATTAGTTCTTAATAATAAATGTTATTGCTGATTCTTAATAATAAATGTTTTAATAATTAATTATTATTAATTATTAATAAATTAATAATTAATTTAACTATTAATAATTCTTAATAATAAATGTTATTGCCTTTAAGTCATTAGTTCTTAATAATAAATGCTATTGTTGATTCTTTAAGCAACTTTTGTGAGATATAATCAGAATATTAAAACCCTAGAACCAATACGTTAAAACTAATGGGTTTATGACTTGTACTAAACTTAAAATCAATGAGTTTTAGACTTAAAACCAATGAGTTTGAGACTTTCACTAGCATGTAAGAATCTAGGGTTAGTGATTACCTGTATATTCAGTTTATATTGGAGAAAATTGTTTTTGAAATGTTCAAAACATCCTCCTAAAAAGTTTAATAAGTACATAAGCATTTGGTCTTCATTAATTGCTTTTACAAAACATAGAATTTACAAAGTTCACTTTGTTTTCTCCAGACAATAGAGAAAATTCTAAGCCCGAAAACTGACAAAAGAAAGTAAATTCTTTTATTTGTTTAAAAGTCAGTAAAGGAATAATTCATAGTTTAAGCATAGAAGAAATCAAATATACAATGTTCTTAATATACAATGATTTTAAATATCATTGACTTTTCTGAATTATTTAAATGTGTTATAGATTATAAAAAATAATGCAATATTGGTGCAATATTTATTCTCTGCAGATTTCTCACCCATTTCAAAAGATTTACCAACAAATGTATAATTATCCATACAAAGTACTCTTTGAACAGCGACATTGTCATGAATTTCAACATTCATAATGAATGTGGTCAATATGTTATCATGTTCATTACTTATTTTAAAACACTATTTCCCGGGGGTTGGGCGGTGGCGCTGGAGATAAGGTGCCTGCCTTGCCTGCACTAACCTAGGACGGACCGTGGTTCCATCCCCCAGTTCCCCGTATGGTCCCCCGTGCCTGCCAGGAGCGACTTCTGAGCGAGTAGTCAGGAGTAACCTCTGGGCGTCACTGGGTGTGGCCCAAAAAACCAAAAGAAAAAAAAAAAACCAAAACACTATTTCCTAAGGCAAAGGATCAAAAACTATTTTACATATCTAAACTTAATATTTTATCCAGGAACCACTTTAATTCCCCATGGAACATTTTATAGGAAAACAAAATGGGCCCTGTATTATCCTTTAAAGTATCAGTCAATTTATATAGAGATATGGGAGATAAAATTACCAAAGAAGAAATTAAAAAATAAGTCAGAATTCAAAATATATAGACAAGACAGTTTACATTTTGTAAGTCATAGCTGTCTAATACAAATGATAGGAAGAACTCCTGATCATGATTTGTCATGAAAAGAAATCCCAGGAGCACAAAGGCACTATGAAATGATTTACAAGAAGATCATTATTCTGTTGAGGGAATAAGAAACTTTAAGTCATGGAATTGTAACATATTCTCATTATAGGTCACCCAGGCAATTATCTGACATCTACAGACAATGTCACTACTTAATCAAAAAAGTGAATCATTACTGATATTGAGTCAGATCAACACTTTTGAAGTTTAGAGGTATGCCAGCCACAATTTTTGGCAAAATATTCTGTTACATATAAAGTAAGATCTTATATTCTGATGTCTTTATTAAAATATATCTATAAATGAATAAAATTATATTATCTGACACCAAACTACATAGGGTTACTGGTATTTATGATGTCATTGACAAGGCTAATTATTATTAACAAGGCATAACATTACATTTTATAAGAATAATTAAAAATAAAATGCAGAATTTATTGAACTAAAGAGTAAGTTAATTTTTAAACTAGTGGCTTAATGATATTAAATAGCTAGCAATTTGACAAGAAGAATTATGCTTTCATCTAAATACTATTGTTAATTTAACATTACTTGAACTCTAATAGAATGTAAAGTTATGATGAACATAATTTGTGAGCAGCACATATTCTTTCAAAACAGATACTATAGTCAAGAAAAGCTACAAATAGAACACATTTCTAGGAGACAGGGGAGTGTTGAGTTATCTCGCTATTATTATATTGCTGTTGATATCTTCTTTCAGATTTGTCAACAATTGTATTAAATATTTTGCTGGTCCCTTATTGGGTACATGTGTTTAGGAATATGATTTTTTCCTGTTGTACATATCCTTTGATTAGTATAAAATATCCATCTTTGTCCCTTATAACATTTTTGAGTCTACAGTTCGTGTCATCTAAAATTAATATGGCCACTCAAATTCTAAATCACAGAGTAAAGCACATTTAAATCTCTGTGTTTATGGGACTACTACATAATGCACAAAAGTCAGTTTAGTTAGTTATTAAAGAGGGGTCTTTTTTAATTGCTTATTCTGAGCATTTATTGGGTTCCTTGTGTTACACAATTAAAAGTACCCTTGTGACCAACATAATTACTTAGAAAATCTTGAGGTATTTCATTAAATTAATTTATGTAATATTGTGTAAAATAATGTCATAGGTGATAGACCAGAAAGACTATTAAAATAAAATAGAAAGTGATTTCCCTCCCCCAACACTTGTGTCAATAGATTCATTAAAAGGATTTTTTTTGTGTATTTTTGTAACAAAAATATTTGGAAGACCTTGCCTTAGATACAAACTTCCCAAAGTGAGCTGTTACGATCTATAAAAAGTACTGCATAAATAGTGCAGAAGATTCTTATGAATCATTCTATATACCATTGCTTTCTTTTATTACACTGTAAAACATGTCTTTATGTTCACATACACACTGCTTTTTCCATTTTAGAATTTTAAAAGAGACTATTGTTCCGAACCAAAACTATAAAATAGGTTGAAGTCTGAAATACCTTTTCAGCCAACTAAAAAGATACTTATCTAAATGTTTTCCTTCAATGTTCATCTTTATTGCTGTTGATATTTGCTATTTTTATTAAGATGTATTGCCGTGAGAAAAAATTCTATAAATTAGAATGGCAAGGGTATTAAAAGAAATAGTTCTCCTTCCCTTCATTGCTGCTATAATGGCTGAAAGACACATACTTGGTTGTAGTGTTTGTAGGGTCTACGTACTTTACTTGTCCTTCTTGAATACATATAGCCTCTGTGGACCAGAGATAACATATTTTGTTTTCTGTTAAAGTCAAGCAGTAGGAAACCATTTTTTACATGTGGGCATCTCTGAAGATCAAACACATTGTCTCATGCTTACAAAGTAAACACTTTTGTCAGAGACCCTTCCCAAACCCCTTAGAATTCTTTTTTAACTAATTCATGCTCTTTCACTGACATTAGGAAAAACATTTCTTTTGGAAATCAAAGCTGTATGATAAAAGGCTCATCAAAAAATCCAAAACCAAAATCTTATAGCTAATCTTCATATAAAATATTTTTCACAGCTTGAAGATAAATTTTAATACTTTATTAAATAGACCATAATTTCAATCATATACCTGTACTTTAGAGCAGAAGGGAAGCTTTTTATTTTATTTATTTATTTATTTATTTATATTTTAAGTTATACCTAGCAGTGTTCAGGGAAGAATACTTATATCTCTGTGCTCAGAGATTACTCCTGGTATTGCTTAAGAGACACATACAATGCAAGCACCTTAACCTCTATACTCTCTCCTTAGTTTCAGAATTACAAGATTTATATCTAAAATTGTATATTAATTAGTTAAGGAGTTTTCTTTTACTTCTGAGGGTCTTTCAATTTATAGCCAAATATAGATAGCCACATTAGGATGTTAACCCAGCAATTTCGTAGAATGGTGTCTGGATTTTCATCTTCCTTAAGTTTTTGTTTTTATTGAAATATATGTAACTGTGTTTTCAGTCTTCTTAATTTTAACATAATTCAGTAGCTTGGGGTGCTGTCAAGCAGTTCAATCTTTGCAATCAAGTTGGAATCTAATTCTATGATCATAGCTATCACACTTTTGGAAATTGAGAAAATTAAGTTAACTTTAGACATCTTGTCTTATATTTATTTCTCTTGACTGAATGGGTCAACTCAGCAGTGCTCAGATTTATTTCTGACTCTATGCTTAGGGATCAATTCTAGTAGAGCCTCAGCTCTACCAGTCTATCTTATTTTCAGATCTCTCTTGTTGTATACCAGAAGTGAGGATGGGAATAGACCTCAGGTTGCTATTAACCACTAGGAAGGCACTTGCTCTGTTTCTAATCACACTTTTCAGTTACTTTACTCTTAAAATTAAATAAATTAAAATAAAATTTTATTTTATAAAATTGACACATAATTATATATGCTAAATAAAAATTTAATTAATAGTTAAAATAATTTTGAATTTATGTAGGTTTCTAGATTTGTGATTTTTTCCCCCTACAATATGCAGTAGAATAGTTGATATAGACTAGGTAGGTCTTGGGTTAAAATATTAGGATGTTATTCCTAAAAGAAATAGCATCTATTTCTAATTATGATAACATAATTTCAAAGTAAAAAAAGGGAAACATTTTTGTGTGTCTATACTAAGGAGGGATATATCCCAAGACACATTTTATTCACAATGATGAATACCACAAAGATCATGCTATACTGAAAATAGAAGTGAATTACAGACACAGAGGGAAAAACTTTAAAATCTGGAAATTAAGCAGCTCACTATATATAACTAGTGCATTAGACATAAAAATAAAAGAGGAAATCAAAAGATTCCAGGAAACAAACAAGAACAAAAAACTAATTATCAGGGGCTGGAGAAATAGCATGCAGAAGACGGTTTGAATCCGGCATACTATATGGTCCACCGAACCTGCTGGGGTGATTTCTGAGGTAGACCAAGGAGTAACCCCTGATCACTACTCGGTGTGACCCAAAGACCAAAAACAAACAAACAAACAAACAAATAATTATCATACTTTGTGGGACACAGCAAAAGTGGTAGTAAGAGGTAAATTTATAGCTTTACAAGCACTCATGAGAAAGGAAGATGGGCCTTCATAAATAACTTAATGGAATAGCTTATAAAATTGGAAAGTGGTCAACAAAATAAACCAAAAGTAGGTAGATAGAAGGAAATATTGAAGCTTATAATATAAATTAATGAATTGGAAATTAAGAAAAAATACAAAGCAAGATTTGTTTTTTGAAAAAAAGTTGATTAAGCACTAGCAAGATTCACAAAGTAATGAGAGGGAGAAATTTAATAAACTGAAATATAAATAAAAAGGGGACATTACTACAAAAATTCAGAGGGTAAACAGAAATTACTTTGAGAAACTCTGTGACATAAAACAAGTGAACTGGAAGAAATGAATGAATTCTTAGACTCCTATAACATCCCAGAGTTGAATAAAGATGATTTGACATATCTTAACAGAAATATCACTATTGAGGAAATTAAAATGGTAATCAAAAATCTTCCCCCAAAAAAGCCCAGGCCTAGATATTCACTAATGGATTCTTTCAAACATTTCAAGAGGAACTATTGCCAATACATTTAGGATCTTGCAGGAAATTGAAGAAACAGAAACACTCTCAAGTAGTATTTTTACGAACTAATATCACCCAGATATGAAAAGCAGACAGAGATGCCACAATAAAAAGAAAACTACAGACCAATAACCCTGAGGAACATAGATGCAAAGATCTTCAACAAACTCCTAGCAAATAAGATCCAACATCTCATCAAGAAGATCATGCACCGTGACTACATAGGATTCAGAACTGCATGATGATTTATCATATGCAAATAAACCAATGAAATACAACCATATCAACAAAAGAAAATTAAAAACCAAATCAGGTCAATAGATGCAAGAAAGCATCTGATAAGGTCCAACACCCATTCATGATACAATCTAACAACAGGATGGAAATGGAATGAACTATTCTCAATATAGTCAAGCCAATTTACCACAAGCCCATGGTCAATATTATATTACATGGAGAAAAAGTGAAACGCTTCCCTCTCACATTTGGCTCAAAACAAGGCTTCCCCATTTCTCTATTCCCATTCAGCATAATACAAGAAGTAGTTGCCATAGCAATTAGGCAAGAAAATATATCAAGTGCATCTAGATAGGAAAATAACATACCAAGCTTTCACTCTTTGCAGATGATATATAGTATATCATATACTATATGATAGTATATAGTATATCTAGAATCATATATATATGTATATACTAGAATTCTAGTATATCTAGAATCTTAGAGACACTAAAAAAAGCTGCTAGAAACAGCTTTTCAGATGAGTATAGTAGTTGTGTATAGTAAAGTATAGTAAAGTGTCAGGCTAACAAGTAAAGATCAATAGACATCTTATACACAAATAATGATAGAGAAGAAATGTATATATACACATATAAATACATATATATATACATATATAACAATCTCAGGGGCCAGAGCAGTAGCAAAGTGGTAGAAAATCTGTCTTGCATGCAAATGACCTGGGACAAACTCTGGTTCAATCCCTGTAATCCCCTATGATCCTCCAAGCCTGCCATGAGTGATATCTGAGCACAGAGCTAGGAGTAATCCCTGAGTACTTCTAAATGTTCCCACACAAATAAAAAAATAAATAAAAGGAATACTATTCACATAAGTACCATAGAAACTCAAATATCTTGAATTCAATTTAATTAAAGAGGTGAGAGACCTCTATAAAGGAAACTACAAAACGCTGCTTCAAGAAATAAAAAAGGACAAAATAATTTTCATTTATTAGACTGTCTTATGAACAAAAAATGAACAAAGTAATGTTCATTTATTAGACTGACCTATTTCATTAAAATGGCAAAACTACCACAAAGCATTGTAAAGAGTTAATACAATCCTTACCAGGATACATTTGACATTCTTCAAAGAAGTGGTTTTAACACTCCTCAAATTTATTTAGAACACACAAAACACCCATGAATAGCTAAAGCAACCCTTTGGAAACAAAAGATGGGAGGCATCACATTTCCCAACTTTAAATCATACTACAAATCTATAGTTTTTAGAACAGCCTGGTATTGGAATACAAGCAGATCACAGATCAAAGGAATAGAATTGAATATTCAGAGAATGATCCCCAGACATATAATTCAATAAATAACATTTGATATAGGGTCAAGAAACACAAAGTAGGGTAAAGAGAACTTTTTCAAAAAGTGGTGTTGGTCCCTTAGGCCATGGAAATTTCCTTACTTCCCCAATATTTACTGTGCCTATACAAAAAAAAAAAGTGGGGTAACACCAAACCCTACCACTCCAGTATTCCTTTTTCTGGTTTTGTTTTGTTTTATTTTTTTCCATTTTTGATATTATTTTCCTTCTCTCTTTTTTCCACTTTTTTTTCACTCTTGTGGATATTATTCGGTGATTTTTTAATTTCATTTTCTTTTAGTAGTTGATACCACATTTTTTCTTCTCCTTTCCTTAACCTCTTTATCTCAAACAGAATAGCATAACTTGAATCATTCAGCCTCATAAATTGAGGGGAGAAAAGGATGTTACCAGGACCAGTCATATGAACATGTAGTGTAAATAAAAAATGACCAGACTGGAACGCCAAACAGAATAGATACCCAACCTACAACAAGCTGTAAAGT